>JASKDV010203585.1:0-10724 GCA_032466395.1 Aegires albopunctatus
CCCCCCCCCCCCCCCCCCCCCCCCCCCCCCCCCCCCCCCCCCCCCCCCCCCCCCCCCCCCCCCCCCCCCCCCTCACTGAAAGTGCTTAAAGGGCTTCACAGAATGTCCATGACATGTTGCACATTTTTATGGATAAAATATGCATATCAAATTGCTCATTTCAATTTTTTTGAATAGTGAAGAAAATGCATGTAGAGAGTATTTCAAAGTACTCAACACATCACATCCCTAAAATAGGACTTTCAATCTCAAATTCAAAGGCAAAAAATAATGCTCTGGACCATCATGCCGTACTAAAGGCAATCTTACATGGAATTTATAATGTAAAGATGACGCTGAAAGTAAAAAGTGAAGATAAATTTTTATTTCTGAAGCCAATATAATAATACTATTATAACACTTGTATTTCCATTATTGAAAACAGGACATTATTGAAGCAATGATAACGCCAATTTTGTTAACAATTCCAACAGCATTAGACAGAAAAATAATGTAATTATTCATACTTATACTACCGTTTGAATCCAAAACGCAGAATATTTCTCTTTATACTCTATAATATTCTGCGTTTTGGATTTAAACGGCATGCAGTATAAGACACCAGGCTTGCAACATTTTTTCATAGAAAGAAAGATTTTGTAAAGTTAAATAGCATTATGAAATTCCTCCTCAGACATCATACTGAATTGACCCTATACATGTAATAAGGTAATTCTAATCTGATTCAGTTTGTCAGTATATTTGAAGAAGTAATTTACTTTCTCAATTGAAAAGTAAAGTTTTCCATACTCATTACTGAGCGTAGAGGAAATCAGGAGAAGAGTCCCAATTTTTTAAGGCACACAGCTTAGCGTGGTAGTTTGCCATTGCTTGCCATGCCGACTTTACTTTTGCCGGATCTAAAGAGATCTAACTACCCATTCTCTGCTAGATCAACGGGGAAGCCACGAAAAATCTCTGCCGGGACTGAGGGTTTGAAGCCCGGGCTCGCAGTTTGGCAGCCCAACGCTCTACCGACTGAGCTACCTGGCCCCCATTTGAAATGTGGAACATTGTGAAATATTGTATAATTGAAATAGAGAAATTAATCAATTAATACATAATACTGGTAAATAAATCATATAAAATAAATAAATTTTATGGGTAAAATAAATATATAAGAAAATAAATGAATTATTACTATATAAAGTAGAAAAAGTAACAGTAACACCATATTAATATATCGATTTTTTCCCAAAAGTTTGTAGTTACAGTTACTGGATTTCAAAGCACAATACTTCTAATCAACATATTCACCACCATTATTATTGCAGCATTTTTATATAAAATTTATACCTTCTGTAAGAAAATCAAGGATGTAAAAAAGAGGGAGCAAAATAATAGAGAGCTTTCACTGTAGGTCAAGTCAAATTCCCTTTGGACTTTGGGCTAAAATGCACAGATAACCATAGCTTTTCAAGTATCTTAATACTTAATGTGAAGCAGAACAGGCAATGCTAGATCGCATCCTGGACAAAATGTCATTTCGTTGCCCATTTCACCGGTTTTGTTTAGCTAACATTTGTTGCACACTTGCACAGGATGATGAAATTTGAGTAGTGAGCTCTTCAAAAAGCTTTTACACCTATAAGTTCCTGCACCTCCAAACTTTATCATCTCAATCTTGCCAGGCTAATTCTCCAAATAAAATAGAAGGTGATAAACACTTCATACTATTAAAACTGGGATATTTGGATAAACTCCAGCCCTATGGGCCATATCAGCTCAGAAAGAACATGTACTTTTATGGAAATTGACGCATTGAATCATTGTCAAGGTCATTGTGTAATTGAATATAGGCAGCTGGCAGTTTTCACAATTACAGCAAAATTGTTTCTTATCTTCTCACTTCGACCGACATTGACAACCCAATATATTTCAATTATATGAATACGGTACTTTAATGAGAAAAGACAAGATTGTGGTCTCAGTATCACTGTATAACACTCTCCTTCAACTAAATTAGAAATCCCTGTACATTAAACCGGTCTCATGACATCTCATTGGCAGAAATTGTTTTATACAAGGACATTTTATAAAGCTTCAAATCTATTGAATGTTATTGTGCATTTCATTCTCAATTGATGAGAGATGAAGATGATTTTTAAACTGCTCTTGCTATTCAACATGATACTCAAACCAATGTGAGCAGGCCTTGAAAGGATAAAAGTAATGAAGATTAACACAATAAATATCAGAATCAAATTAGAGGAAAGTGTTAAAGCCAGCTGAGAGGCAACAGGTGATATATGCCAATAATAATGATGATAATAATAATAATAATAATAATAATAATAATAATACAGTAGAGCACCAATAATCTGATCCTGCCCATCACTAGCAAAAGAGTTTGTCGGATTAACGGATCTGTATTATTATTGTGACTCAATGTGACCTCCGATCACCCCATCTGGCATTTTAATTTCATTCGGCTTTGCTATCTAGAATATTAACTTATTATTTATAAGAGATGCCAATAGATCTACAATGTATGTCTTTCTTCTTAATCTTATATTGTTTTTTTACTCTACACATTGTCATAATTGAAATACATTCTGGGAGAAAGAAACGAATAGGATGACAAGGATTCTAACCGTAACCTCTCTAGAGGGTAGCCTACTGATTTTAAGCGCAGGAGGCGAAAGGTGTGAAAATGATCAATATCAGTGCTTGTCCCCAAACCCCACCCAACAGACGATGATACAGTTAAACAAGGGGAATGATTAAAAAATACATGAAGAATCATAAAAACAAAGGGAATATATATATTCTTTTTTTTTTTATCTCCCCTTGTTTGTAAATTTTCTGGCTAAGTGGTGAAATTCAAGCCTGTCATGACTGATGGTATGCTCAGCTACAGCCCTCACCTCCACCGGGTCCATGATGAAACCTGTAAGTTAATGGTATTGCACGTCTGTACAATTTTCAGTCTTTTGTGTTCTCTTCTTTGAATGGCAGTCATTATAATTTAACTCACCTGACCAGGAATTGGAAAATTCATGTCGGATTATTGAACAATTTTTTTCTATTAAATGAAGTTTAGTTCCTTCTTATCCTATGCCGAAGTCAGAATAAAAAATTGTCGGCTTATCTATACTTATAATAGAGAGGAAAATTTGGTTCCCTCTATATACTGTCAGATAAGCGAGTTTGTCGGATTTACAGCGAATGGTTTATTGACGCTCAACTGTAATAATAATAATAATAATAATAATTGTTGAATCTAATTTTGTGGTAATAATTAGCCAGATTTCAGATATGTGGTAAATTAGCCAAATCTCAGGATAGTGGCAAAAAAAAGCTGAATTTCCTGATGAGCAGAATCCCTGATTAAATTTGCCTTAATTATGAGTTTGTGGATGTTTGATGAAAATATGGTATAACAGATTTTAAGAGCGGAAAATAGATTGACCGACCCACAACGTGATCCGAAGTATAAAAAGAGAAAAAATCCATTTAACATGGTAAACTTTGCAATATTAAAATGAAATAAAAACCAACAAAAGGCGTCAACCACAGCATTATACTAAACAACAACTGCATTAAGGCAAGGTACCTAATAATTCGTATTTGCGCTGAAGTTAATAATTAAGGAACAAATTATAATAATACATATGAAAATATTTTAATATAAATAATAAGTAGTTTCACATCAACTTATCACATCACTTTAAGTATATTTATAATTAGGGGCATTCTTTGCAAATACTATTAGTACAATTCATACATCCTTATGACTATAATGATCAATTTCATTCAATTATTAAATTATTCAAAATAATTAAATGGGCAAGCCAATGATTAATTCATCATCTTTAATGACCGGTAATGTAAAAGATCATGTAAATATATTATCATTTTAAGTAACTAAATTAAACCAATTTGTTCAAACATAAACCTAAATTTCTTAGTGAAAATAATGTGAATGACAAGACGCAAACCATAAACCTGAAATAATATTTGAAATGACCCTCCTTATATCCCCATTTTATGCATTGTCTATCAAGCTTTAAATGCCATTATTCCTATCACACGAACATACATACAAATACTACACTCGTCTAATCACTATAATGGATAATCTTGACCAGCTTCAGATGATCAAACTATCATTAATTACAAAGGCCAATGGAGTTTTATTGAAAAATATGAAAATAAACAACAAAATTTATTAATTGGTTTATTGTTACACAAATATTTTGAGTGCAAATATAAAACAAAAATTCAATTGCTAATGAGAGAGTAAAATATTCAATGGTTCTGATAAGATGATTGATATCTAGATGCTCGAAATTGACTTGAAAATCTTGAAAGAGTTTTTGTTAAAAACTAGATTAAAGTTCATTCACCACGAAATGAGATTGACTACGATGTCACAACCATTGGTAGCAAGAGGATAGTTTAATTATTTTAAATATAAAATATCCCGGGGTGTTGTTATTGTTTTAATTCCTTTGAGTCATAGCATTGGAGCATATTCTAGCATTCTTCAACACTTTAAACGTGAATCATTTAAAAGTATGGATTACTTAACCCCAAAACTAATTTCTCATCTAAAACCATTTTGTCTCAAATCATTTTTTTCTTTTATTGGAGATAGATATTTGAATACGGAGATAATGACTAGCAAATTTAACAAGATAAGGTAAAAGACTAGGAATTCCACCAATCCACCATCGAGGTGATTTCACGATTTTGTAGATGGTATAGCAAACATCATGATGCAATGCTTTTAAATAAATAGTCAATATATGGGTAGATCTAGTACTATTAAGGAGAAAATAGTTAAGAAGTAATAATAATTATGACACAAAAGTAGAGGATGAAATTCATATCAAACTTCTTTTTTTTTTCATCAAAAGAATCTATATCTGTATCGGCTTTTTATTTTGTTGAGAAAATTTTCTCAGGGTAGAAACAAGTGATAAATCTTTAAAGATAAAGAGGGGTTTATAGTCCACATCTATGCAACAACTGCAGATTTTAAACTTTACACCAATCATCTTCTTACGTATTCATATCATAATCTATTGGTATTTTTTACATCAAATACTACACCTAAAAGATTCCAATAAAAAAAACCCTGAATAACAAAACATTTCCCCCAACATTGGCGATTTACTTTTCGATTATCTTTCAATGATAATGATGTCAAACAGTACAAAATAAAATTGGAATGTTTTTTGTTACAATCTTTAAAAAATGAAAAATTAAGCGAAGTTCAAATGAAGGGTATTCAAGGAATAAGAAGATACATTTTGAGCCCAAATATTGTATAGGCCTAATCTGTTCATTAGTAGTATGGGTCTAAAATAATTTAAGATCTAGCTTAGTTGCTCGATGACGTAAACAATGACTTCAAAATTGTGACTCTTTAAAATGTTTGCTAATTCACTTTCCGATCTTGACAAAAAGTGTTTTTGAGGGTGCAATAAAATTGTGCATGCAATAAAAAATATCAGTTAATATACATATTCATTATATATATACCCAAAGATTACCATGAATTATATGGCTGAGAGCCTCATAAAGTCTTATTATGGGACAGATATATAAAATGAGGGACTGCAGGACATGAGGCCTTTATGAGGAAAGATCTGTCATTTGAGGGACTGTTGGCTGCCCTAAATGTCTGATTTACATAATTCTCATTGTTACATAGCGCAAAAAATATGTACCATCAAAAAATAAATGGAGCTTATCTCAGTTATCAGTAGACAATGATCATAAGTACAAAATAAGTAAAATGCTTTCAAAAAGAGAAATAAACAATTAGATTTAAAATCAAATTAATGCATGTTACAAAATAAACAAAATGTTCTAGATATCTGAGTAGTTAAATTTAGTTGAAAAACCCCCCAAAAAACAATAACAATAAAACAAAAAGCTAGACGAGAGACAGTGTATCAGAATATTGTATGCAAAACTCACACATGTACAATTATGTACGCAGATACAGTTATTAAATTGAAAAAGGCATATTATAGAGAGGGTTGCTTCAATATCCTCAAAGTCTGAAAATAAAAAAGGTTCTTTTTCAAAATAGGCACAACTGAGGGATGTTACATAACCAATCATGATTAAACATGCCAACACCAGGTCACCAAATTCCTTCATTTCTTTACTAATCTCATGAGATATGATAAAAGAAGTAATAAAATGCCAGAGAAGAAAAGCATTTGGAGTTTTGTAAGTTATAGGGATGAGTAAATCTTAAAAAATTAGGAAGCCAAACAAAGGGCCACATAGCCTAAAAACAATAACTACTGAGAGCTGTGAAGCTTAAAAGATGGCCAACTGAAGGCTCTAAGGCAACCCTGAGTAATAACACGCACATCAGTCTGATGTTTTCGTGCACATTTACCCTAAACTCCAAGCAAAAAGAAAAAAACCACCATATTTCTTACAGTATAAAGCAGCAAAGGGAGGCATATTCCTCAAGGTTATACAAGAGGGTTGACCATTAAAATTGAATTCTTTTCACACCATTTTACAGTTGATTAATATGGCAGGAAAAGAAAGAAGAAAGATGCCTTTTTTATCTTATCATTTGGCAGGTAAGCTCCCTAAAATGATGTAATAAGTAATTTTCAAAATGACATGTCGTCAGTCCCTGTATGCATGTACAATTCGACCAGTCATTTGCATTTACAGACAATAAAGAAAATGATAATCTCACAGCGCTATAGGCAACAAAAGACTAATAATTTCAACTTTGAGACATGAAAACTTCAAGAGAATATGTGACATAGATGTACTACAGCTGCAGACCATGAACAACAATGATATATGGCTGAAAACATGTTGTTACAGTACAATATCTTTTCTACACAAGGGCTGCATGTAATTGAGTCATTCGACCTTGCTTTGAATCCTGAAAGAAATGTTGAATTAAGTAAACCGCCCGACAACAGTCAAGTTTCAAATCACAATACTTAAAAAGTTTTACAAAGCTCCATTATCAAGTGCATAAAAATAATTTTTTAAGCCTGCATTATCAGAATACTTACATAATATCATAATTCATTATTGATAAGTAATGACTTTCAAAATATTAATCTAGTCATTTATTATGATTTAATGAGAAAATATTTAATTCGAGAATAGTTTCAACAATGCCAAAATTAAAGAGACTGACATGACAGGAAGGAAAGAATAAAGTTTTATTGAATATCTTTCCTCACAACTCAAAATGGAGAAAATTTAAAATCATTATTTTCAATCAACATGTTTGTTACAGCTTTTAACAAGTTTTCTTTTTCTGGTTATTTTTTTAAAGAAAAAAAATGCATTGCTCTGGTTGCTTGTTATCTAGCAAATCATGATTGGATATTCTAAAGTTTTAGTTAGTTATTTAAATAGTCGCTCATTTAATTGTTAATAGAAAAATAATTGGCCAATAGAAATGAGTCATTTTCTTGCGTGATCTAAACTTATAAAATACTGCATGTCTCATTTTGCAACTCTAGTCTACACGTATCTCCCCCACAAAATTTCATATTTTGCACTTAACACATTTATAATAACAGTGGCGATATATATGGTGGCAAAGGAAAACTGTTCACATTGGTCAAATCCAAAGATGATTCTTTTATGAATGCATTTAATAAATCAATTCAGTCTAAGTATTTTGTTCTTTATTTCATCTTGATATCTTGAATAATTGCAGAAATATAACTTTCTTAAGACAGCTAGTCAGTGAAATACAAAACTGAGAACATTGTATCTAAAGTTTGGTTTTCAGTGGCAATGTTAATGAGCCATGATAGCTAAATCGGCTACAAACGGAATTTAGACTTAAATTTCAGAAAAATGGTTGAAAGCAATAAACATAAAAAGTTGTAGGACCTGATAAGCAGTAAAAAAATAAAATTTTGTTAAAATAACCGAAAATCAACTTTGTAAGCCCATATCTCGAAAGCAAGCCGAGCGACTTGTGAAGGGTTTTCCTGTGCCGCCACACATATAGAGGACTAAGTCCAACTCACAGCCTTTAAATTGCATGCCAATCAACTTTCCACTTAACCACCGCATCACATAAATAAAAGTATATCGTATCATGCGGTTAAAGGAAGATCTTGTTCCAAGTATATGACCAAACATTCAATTCACACTTTTTTAAAACTCACTGATGAGTTATGAAAGTAGGCAAAGTCATACATTATAAATCTGAGTATCGGTAAAAGCTTTTGGAGATAAGAGATATAATGGCTTCAATATATCTGATTGACTTTGAACATATTATACAATAATACACAATATTTTTGGATTATTATCATCATCCATAGCATCCAATCATTATAATGAGTCATTCCAGTTCTTATAAATTTGATACTTGTATTTCTTGCTGAGGACATCATTATTTATTTATTAAGTACAAAGAAAGATTACCCTGTTATAAAACAAAAATTGAACATGTTTGGGAGCTTATGAAAAAAACTTTAGACAATATTAAGGAAGAAAAGTAAAAGTCATTCTCATATAGCGCACATATCCACAGCCCTGCTGACGGTGCTTTACAATGACTATCATACCCCCTTGACCAACAGCAACACATAACAAAGAACAAGACTTGCAGACAGCTAGGCGTGATTACATTGTTTGGACAAGGGCATGCCTCCTTAACAACTGAGTCGAGTGAGGTAAAGTAAGCGTGACGGAGTGTCTTACCTAAGGACACATCGCTTAGAGCTATTTTGTATAAGCGCTATATAAATGTTCTCATTATCGCCAATGAGCTGTGGTTATCAAGATAATTAGCGCTAAGAGGGGTTCAATCCCACAATGTTACACATATCACTCAACCAATAGCCATGATGAATATGAGAGTTGCTGGAGTTTCCTAGTGTTTGAAATGTGTCAACCACTAGGCCATTGACGCACCGAAATTTATAATATAATGAAAGTTATCAAATACTTGTACGGAAATTAAATGAAAGAATTAGAACAATATGAAAAGAAAATATAAAAAAATCAAAACAAAAAAACCCTGCAGATATAGAGCAGAGATTTTTAATAAATAAACATCACATTCGTATTTAATCTACGAGAAGTTAACACTATAGAATTATTTCACATTTAGGAAAAGAATATATCCTCAGAGATTTTTAAAAATTCCCATTAACGAAGGCAGAAGAATTTAAGCACAGCACCAAAATATGACAATTAAGAAAACATTTCAAAAACAAAACGGGGAGATTTTTTAGAAAACATTGTTTGACAGATTCTTTTTAATAAGACTTAGATATAAACATCACACATTTGTCAAGCATTGAAAGACATTGTTAGCATACATTTTCATTCACAAACAGGTTCATAATTCATAGAAAAGTATGCATCATTAGCAAATCGTTTTCTTTGCTGTCCCAGTTAGAGAAAAATTGAAATGGAATCTTTTTTCTCCCAAATTTCTGGCGAAAGTTAGAATTTTGGGTTTTTGGGGAGGAGGGTGTTAAAAACAAAACATATTTCTTGGATTTACACGCCCAATGAGGGACGAGAACAAGGAGAAAATGTACAAATGTGGAATGGAACATAAGAAAATTCATGAGATCAACTCTAAAATTGAGCTTTATCGATGCAAAAATTGACACTTTCTCAAAATACCCCTTTGCACTTATTTCGAATAGCCAAGCAAACAATATTCTCTTACTCACATTAAACTCAAGATCCCATGCATGGTTGAAACAGTAACACATGTAAATACAATAAATGAAAAATCAAATATGCCATTTAAGATAAAAAGCAAAATTCAGCTTCCTTAATGACATAGGAGAAATTGGGAAATAAGATTTTCTCGGATGTAGGACTTATATAATATATTAAAGATAAACCTTTGAATTCATCATGGATTTTCTTTGTTAAAAAAACAGCTTTACATTAGGGAGGCATTCATTTTGTACAATAAATATCATTCATTCATAAAAAGACCATTGACAAAGCATTCATAACAGCTAATTATCTGAATATTGGACAAGGCTTCAAAAGTAAAAAATAAATTTAAAAAATAATAATAATTAAAAAAGAAATACAGCCGGCTATGAATGCCTCAAGTTAGGCAACTTAGGGAGTCATGAATCATTAGGAAAAAATCTTTGACTGAATATGAATGTGGCATTAGAAATTTATAAATTGTAATGATGTAAGTCACAGTAAGAAAATTAAATTTCATGCATTTATGTTGCCAGACTTCATTTTATGGCATTTTTATAATTATATGGAATAGACTGAACATAATTTGATGATAAATTAACAAATCATACATGACAACCTTTGAAATAAATGAAATTTGATTTTTTGCGAATTTTACACTTTGAATTGAGCGATAAATGAGGACAAAATACATTATTTATTGTCAACACAATGTAAATATCTTTTACACTCATTTTTCTCTTATCACTCACTATATACACTAAGTAACTAACTTTTCAGAGTTGCATCATACCCTCATGTACGGGCTTATGCAAAAGCGCATGTATAAAGGAAACAAATTTGTAGCAATTAATGTAAATATCAGTATAGGTAATATTGCAGCTACTATGACTTTATCATCACTATTTCAGGCATGAGTAAAGGACAGGAAATGACCTGAAGTAGCATCTTTCACCCAAAAAGAACTTTGTCAGATTTTCAATTATTTTAATTTGTGTGTGTGTGTGTGGGGGGGGGGGGCAAATTGTATTCTT
>JASKDV010203596.1:0-10723 GCA_032466395.1 Aegires albopunctatus
TACCATACCAACAAGAATTTTCATGGTGTTCTTGGCTTCAATGTTGTACAATCATTCTAAAATAATTAATTGCTTGTGGGATATGTTAGTTACTTTAATATGTCAAATATCTGATGTTGATTTGATTATTCCATACCATACCAACAAGAATTTTCATGGTGTTCTTGGCTTCAATGTTGTACAATCATTCTAAAATAATTAATTGCTTGTTCTTTTGCAGGTGTGAATTATTTGATCGCAATCTCCAACACATGATGGAACAGGCAGAAAAATTAGGCATCAGCAGTATATAAAACTTACTTTTGGAATCAATTGCATCAATCATTGGATTAAAAGAAAATCGTATCTTATTAGGTGTATTACTTCAATTTTCTTCTTCCCTATTCTTGAAACAAATGATATACATAATTTAAAAAGAGACCACCATCAATGTTTATTTGTTGCCACCAAAGTATAAAATAGAAACGGTCTTAAAGAAAATAAAAACTCAATTCGCTACACATTTATCTTTTTTGAAGTGACTGATAACAAGCCTCATTGGATATGTCGTCCCCACAATAGAATTTTGATTTTATTTCTTACCCACTTTTGTTGATCTATTTATAAAATTAAATTAAAAAACAAAATTGTAAGAGACAAACCATAAAAGTAAGAAGTCTGAAAATATAGATGGCAAAGTAAAGGAAATAATATGTATACTGAATTTGGTTGAAAATCAATTATTTTAGTTTTATATTTTTTGTATTTCAAAGATTAAAAATTCTGGCCTTTTGTAAGCTATAAATCTAGGACCTTGTAAGTGAAACTGCTTTACAATTTCATATCAAACTGAGCCACAAAAAAAAAAAAAAAAAAAAAAATCCTATTTATATTATGAAGTAAATGAGGCCATCTCAAATAATGATGTTATGAAGTCAGAGAGTGAGAAACTAAAGTGTCATCTTTCTAGTACTGGAAACCAAGAAATGCAATTGCTCTTGCATTTGCAATAATATTTGTTTTTTATTTCTTTACCTTCTTATCTGATTTCCTCATTAAATTAAATTTCATATGAAATTTTATTTAGTCATACTGTCTCTCTATGCATCCATATACAATTGGAGTACATAAACCTAATTTCTTCATTACCAATTATAACTCACTGAGGACCAGCCTATTTGAGCCAAGTACACTCCAGGGGACCAGTCATTTTTATACATTTTCAAAGCACCATTTGGATAACATGTTCTTATCACTTTGAAGAGCTGGAATTTTGCATTTTGTTTGCCATAACCATGTAGTTTGATGTTCTGTAATGCATTTTTTGTTTTCTTTGTAAAATTTTTGAACTAGTAAGCTAAAAAAAAAAAGTATAAGAAATCATTGTGGTAATCATGGCAACTGGAAAAATTCGAACTTGGTCCCCAGCGTATGTTCAAGTGAACCCGAGCCTAGCTCAGGCTTGCTCCTTAATGAGTTAATGCAGTGGAAAACTCTTAATTTGAATTGCTTGGGAGTGGGTGAAAACTTTGAATTATTTGACTTTTGATATAAATTATGGAAGTTAATCGAGAAAATGGGTTCATATTGTTGACTGGTTCAACTTTGAGATTGGGGGTGTTGTAGCTGCCCTTCTGCTTCCTGTGTGTCATCAAGGGACATGCCCCGTCTGGCCTAATCCAAAAACCAGGTTCTAGCCAATATAGGGTGCCCATTTTTAAACCTCTCCACTGTTGACCCCATAACGTTATATTTAGGCTTAGTCAAAATGATTTCAGTTGTATACGTCCTTTTCAATAGGCTTGATTTCATTGTCGAAGCCATGCTCGTAAACTTTAAACTTGAATTCATCTTGTTAACCAGCAGACTAGTTGCCAAACATCTAGATCTATAATCTTGTAGAGCTTGTGTAAGAGTAATAAAGTACAATATTTATAATATGTAACTGCTTTGAAGAGTGCTTTAAGTTCACATTGATCAAGGCCTCTAGATGTAACCTAAACAATACTAGAAACCACTTCCATCCATTATGCCTAGACCTTGATTTATATTGTATTGTGGCCTAGGCCCAAAGTATAAACTCCACTCAGCTCTGCAGATTGAATAAAGCAAAATTTGAACTATCCCACTTGTTTTCCACAATACAATGCCAACTTGATGTTGCCCAACATGGCTTGATGGTTCTTTTAGTAAATCTTCTCTGATAAATAAGGTTATGATAATAGAAATAATTTCCAGTGATATGGCAAATCATTAATACCCTGTGATTACTGATCATTATTGACCAGGTTAATAGTGAAACAAAGCTCTCCTGTATTTAAACAAAAATACTGTCAGGCCTCTAAGAGGAAAAACGACATATTTCATCCACTTGTTATTTCTTATTTTGATCTTGTAAATTACTTTATTAACTCATTGGGAATGAGTGACTGAAATTCGGTGTTACATGCAAATGCGCTAATGAATGTGTGGTGTTTATCTGTGCTTTTGTTGAGACGAAAAGAGTTTAAGGATTGCTTGGCTTTAGAGTCAGATGTTATTTTCATTTATATTGCACCTTTGAATTTATATTGTATTGAAATAATAATGCATTTCAAACAAATAAAAACAAATTTCGTTAACTTGTTATTTTGCTTTTTATCTCAAACTTTATTCCATTTCTTTCTTTTCCATCTAAATGCATATATGCAAGTATCAAATACATTCAACAATTTCACATTCAAAGTTTGGTATACTTCTTTTGTTAAGGTATAACAGTCAAAATCAAAACCTGATTAACATAGCTGAAAATTAATTTACCTAAATTCAACATATGAAATTTGTATCCAAAAAATGTCCTGGAAAGTGGAACAATAATAAATTGCCTTTACTCATACAATATTACTAATAATATTAAAATGATATTATTATTTCGATGTATATAAAGACATACCCTTATTCACTGATTGACAGAAAAAAACAAAAAACAAAAACATTTTGCCTTTAAGTTTATTTTTCTTTTCCTTTTGTGTGTACAATACTTCAATATTTTTTGCAAGTGTTTACTGGATATAATTATAACATTCTAAATATGTTTCTGGGAAAATGGCAATACGTGAGAGAAAAAGCAGAGAATCTTGTGGAAGACTGGTACATGTACTATGATGATAGAAGCTTATAAAAGGCTTTATTTGAGAGCAACTTTCAATACTTTCATGATGATGGTAATATCATGGGAGTGCATGTTCAACACCAGTATAAATTGCCTTATTCATTTTCATAGATTAATGCTTTACCTTTTATTTGAGTTGCCTTTCTCTACAATGTTTACAAAATTGAAAAATGACAAGACAATAAAATAACAATTTGCTTATTGTCATGAACATATTCATGGTAATCTTAGAAAATTTATTTTGCCACCATCAGATTATTCATGGTACTTAAAATAAATACCATTATTTAACAACAGTGATAGAATACAGAACTGGTATGATGAGAACAAATTATTTAAAGTTATCTTAACAAGAACTTGACAACATATAGGACTGTAAAGAACCTTTCATCCAGTATAATATTTAATAGCTGCAAGAAATGATTACAAAATTAAAATGAGAGCAAGAACCTGAAACAAACAGGGTAGTCAGTGAAGTATGGAAAGTTTCAGGGATTCCTGTAATAGAGTAAAGAGACAAAGAAAAAACGAGCCCAAACCCAACAACAAAAATGAATTTACATGACTAGAATGACTCATTCCATTCCTTTCATAAAGGGACAAAGAAAAGACATACAATTGAAAAAGAAAACAAACATGATCCTACACTGTACATAACGTTCTTGCAAATTCATATGGCAGCATATTTACATTTTTTGTGAGAAGATGACAAAATGGATCTTGATATTTAATACATTTATGCTACTTAACAATTCTGGAAATTTCTTTATAAGCAACTTTAAAAGGAAATTGAAATGGAGCAAAATTGCAAATTAAACATTACCATATCAGTCTTCAAGTACATTTGTCAATGTAATTGTAAATAAAACTGTTCAACAACAAAAAATCTCAACAATTTCTTAATATATGGAAATGGGAGGTACATTGTATTAAATAATACAGAGGTAACAAATACTTCAATTGAGACAATTGGAGAGTAACATTATTTGTATGAGATGAACCAACAAGACATTCACAGGCAAGATGTGGTATCTATGACTAGTACAATTCTATTTTTATCATTATATTCAAAGTAAACAAATGGAATAATACTGAAAATGAGGATGATGATAGTCACCATTGTTAAAGAAATGGATATTTTGAAATATTATCATGTTTTGTAATTATTGTAAGAAAAAACTACAAGTAATATATTAAAAATAACTGGAGAGAAGTTTTGAATCCTGAAAAACTTAAATTATTTCATATAAATAAATTACATTCTTTTGACCAAACCCCTTCAACCACTTCAAAACCATGAAAATACAACTTAAATACAAGTGAGTTTTATGGTTGAATGTTACAAATACATTGGTATTTCAATAGAATGAAGGGAGACAATCCAATAGACTTCAATTACAAGTGCAAAAGGAGTCCTAGAAAAACCTGTATGACACTGATAGTGTATGAATAGATATGGCATAATGTTCTACACAAGTACAAATTGACATTACACAGATGCAAGCATCCTAATAATTGTGAAGGTGAGATTGAATATATGCCAAACCCAGGGTTATATAAATAAAGTTTACAGGCAAATGATTAAAGTTAAACATGATATAATAGGCTGCTAATTTGAGACTTCATCTTCCATGAGAAAATGCAAACCTGTATACCACATAATACTATAAGAGATTGGTTTTATCGTCTTTATGATTATGGACATATTCAACATAATAATGATGTATAAATATAAAACGTAAACAATGAAATACTGCTTAAAATCAGTGCAATACTTAAATTATGAAAGTAATGAAAGAAAAACATTTTTAAAGTACATTTAAATAATCTTTCTTCTTGTAGAACAAATTTTAATTCTTGCATAACTTGAACAGGTAAGAATTCTCAACAATAAGGAATGTTTATTTTTCAGTACACTGTGGAGTATTTTAACATAACCGTTAATAATTGAAACATTAATATGTGAAAGAACCAACAAAATATGTTACTTTTGACAGGCACTTCATTTTGATAACCTGGGTGTGAACATGAAGAATGTTTTGATATAAATGAAATTAAATATTACAGCATTGTCAGGGTATTGACTGACTAATCCAGCCCATTACTGCTTTGCATCCAAAACGCAGTAAGTTCCTCTTTATACTCAAATGGCAGATTATAACTATGATCTAAGATAAGTAGATGTCAGAATCAAAGGACAACGTGTTAAACAGCTAAACAAAAAGAAAAGGGTTGGATTTAACTTTTATGAGCCCTATATATATATATATATATATTATATAAAAAAAAGGCTGTGGGCACACTTCTTACAGATACCCGGGTAGTAAGGGTTTAATCTAATTTAATCAGGTTGAAATTACATTATATTGTTTCCTAGATCTATGCTAGATTTATTATCATCCTTCAATCATAACAAACTGCAGGTTCCCCAAATACTAAAATGTATAGTACATTTTTCACCACATGCTACAGTGACAGTGATAAGTAATAGATTTATATAAAAAGATTTAAATAGAAGTGAATTCTCTGTTATTGTACCCCTGCAATTCAAATGCTGTGTTGGTAGAGAAGACCAGATAGGGCATTGGCATTTCAACAAACAGCCATATCTAGAAGTCTTAGTCAATGGAAAACATCTAAGGCTGTGATCCAAACTAGGCTCATCACATCGTTGCAATTATGTTGGTTAAAGACTTCATCCCAATATCTTACTTGCAGTCTTTTGTCAGACATGGTTACAGAATGTGAATGTACAACAAAGAGAATAAAGCAATTTTATGGAAATACATAATCAACAAGCAGTATTGTTTAATCAATAGCAAATGTGCATAAATATGATTTTCAGCAATAAGCAATGATTAAGACTTTTGAGCCAAAATTAAAAATAATAAATTTCATCTTTGGTAGTAATCTCACAGATGGTATGAAAGGAAAAGGAATTATCGTCTTTATCCATTTTTATTATGGAGAAAAAAGAAATTAGTTTAAAGCTGAACAGTACAACTCATTTCAAGTCTTGCAATGATCATCGATTTAAATAAGAAACACAAGAAGAAAAAAAAACCCCAATGAAATTCAGAAGGCACTTGAGAAAAGGACCACATAGAGACAGGTATCCACTGTAAATACAGTGATTATCTTTTATCAGGTAAAATGAACACCTTTATTCTTTTCTGTCTGCAACTTTCCGTCACTCGAATCAAAATCCTTTCTCACACCTCAACATTCCAACACAAGAGAAGAAAACAAATTTTAGATCTCCCTTGAAGTTGAAGCAAATGTCTCCATTAATCATGTTAATACAATATACAGGGTGTCCCAGAAGTCCCGCACCAATCTCGTTTGAAAAAAGTAACAACTGACAATAATAAATGCAACAGGTCTGATAATAGATCTCTTCGGTCACCTTGATACCACATGAGGAGGAAAACTAAAATGGGAAGAAAAAAAAAATCCTTTAGCCCAAAAAAAGCTCTATGTCATGAGTGTAGCATTGCCTCAGCACGAGCTTAGCCTTGACTCGCAAAAAAAAATCTAGGCCACACAATGTGTTGAACGAAAACATGGTAAATAACGTCTCTTTATCACTGCTGAGAGGTAAATGAAAGTTGCAATCTCACTGGCTTGAATCTAAAAATACTATCCAATCAAAACTACTTCCTTAACTTAGGAAAATAAACGTCCCTTTCTCAAAACGTCTCAATAATAAATGTTAAAGTGAACAGATTTTAGAATAAATATAGTACTGGCTATTAAACTCGCTTTAAAAGGTAACTTCCACAAGAGAACATTTTAGCTTAGGTAAGATTTTGTGAAGTTATAAAGCAAAAAAGAGCTCAAATAATCAACCAAAAATTGTAATAGAAGATTGATTACTTTGTTTATCGATACATTTAAACTTCTCTACATTTCCTATAGTAATTGATGTTGAAAATGCTCTTCAAACTAGGTAAAATAATTGGCGCTTGTGACCAGATGTGACCTATTAAGGGATGTTACAGAATAAGGAATAAAAACCACCAAATAATTTTGAATGTGAAAAAAACAAAACAATCTTAATTAATACTTCCATATAACTTTTGTTCAAATGAAATATCACCATATCTCAACAACTGTTATTCCTTATCACCATTCAATGTAATCTTTCCAGCTCGTCATTTTAAAAACTAATATATTGGCCTGAAATACTGAATTTTAATGGAACTATTAAATGCAATTGATTGTTAATTAATGCTAAAATAATATACTTCGAAGAAAGTTTCATTTCAGAAAAAGGCTTGCTGTTTTAAGGTGTAAGATTAAAAGATGCCTGATATAAGTTTGTTTGAAAATAATAATGTTATTTATCATTAATCACATTGTACATACTTTATATCAGTAGCTTTTTTTATATGCTGACTCACTATTTCTACCTGAAGTTAGAAAACAAGATATTTATTTTGAGTCTCGATTAAAACTAAAATAATTATCTTCATTAAGGATAATGCTATTGACATTGTCCCCATCTAACTTTCTTCAGTTATTTAAGTAGATACGCTTTGGAATGTAAGGATGCAAAAATATGATTTAAACGAAAAAAACTAAGAGGAAAGTAAAAACCCATGGGTATAATATTGACCAGAAAAGAGTGGCATAATTTTGTTTTCTTATACTGCACTCCAATGTTTTGTAAATATTTCAAAAATAAATCTTAAAAGCTATTTATTTTGAGCTTTAAAAGATTGTTAGTAAGAAACAATTTGAATCTGGGGAAAGTCATGCTAATGACAAATGTCTGCTTGACCATGTAAAGCTTGAAATGTGGAACTGTTTTAAAAGGATGATGTAATCCTTTTCCATGTCGCTGACATGATCTGAGTGACACTTTGACTCCTCATAAAGTCCTGACTGACTGCGACAACTGAAAATGATATCTGGATCATTCTTTTCCACTATATGCGATCAAGAATTAGTCTCATTCACATTGTGCTCCAATTTATCTGCAGATGAACTGTCTTCAAACTTTTTGCGTTTTGCATAGTATTCAATACGTTCTTCTAAGCTCTCTGAAAAAAGGAAAATTTGCTTTTGATGAAGAATAAATTCTAAAATTCATCTTGTATTTAAATAACTATATAGCTATTATATCCATATTTGAACTAAAACAATAATATTACGATTTATTTTTTCTTCTTTAGTTCAACATCCTAATGAAACATGGAATTTATTTATATTAAAAGAGAAATATTTTGTTTTTAGTATGTATAAATGAATGCACTGATGATAATGTAACAGTTAATTAAAGTACAGTCAGCCCTCTCTAATCCCAACACCTCCGTTCTCCGCAATTTGTTCAGATTACAGAATTTTCTGGATTAAAGAATACTAAGCAATAATAAGAAAAAAATCTGTTCCCAGATTAGAGAGGGCTGACTGTATCAGAAAGAAAGTAGATTGTAACCTTTGGAAAATTTGCAACAGCAAAAAAAAGAGAGGTACGAACATGTCCCTATAGTAATCATACAATCCATTTTCATTTCCCGTACAACCACTCTACTAAATCATTGAGATTATAATTATAGTAGTCCATCTAACTGTAAAAAAATATATTTTTTGAAAATCTTACCACAGAATTGGCGTTTCAATAAAGGTTTGTAGACACGTGACTTGTTGCCAGGGATGAGCCATTCAGATTGATCAAGCAGAGGAGAGCTGAGCTCATTCCAAGGGGCAATGTCTGACTCTTGTAATTAGAAGGAAGAAAATAAAATACAATTAATAAATATTAATAGATAAATCAGGAAACCCAACAACTGAAAATTAACAAATGTGATTGGTCATAGATCCATTAATAGAATATCTTTGTTCGTCCAAATTTCAGAAACAAAAGCGAGAAGAATGGAAAGGAAAATATGGTCATTTCTCTTATATGTCAGAGAATGTAGAAGGCGCATTTGATTTAACAATTTCACGGAATTTAATGTTTTCATTTTTTAATAAATCTTTGCCCCGTGGCTATGACTTTCTGTATCTATATGAAAAAAACCCAGAGCTATTGTTTTGATTTTCGTTAGAATGCTCCATGTGAATAACCTTCAGCAATAGTAAATGGAAATGTTCAAATATTATGATCTCCCAGTAAGTAGATTTGATAATAGCGACACAAACTGGTGAGAGTGAAATTCATGCATAACAAGGCAAATTACAGCAATTTTTTTACCTGAAAAATCTGACTTTGTTTTGTCACTATAATCGAAACCTTATGACTTGACAGTCCGGATCTGCGTAGTGCGTGTATGGTGGCCTTAATGTAGTCCTCCATATTAATTATTTTCAATACAAAGAGATTTCCATTTTACTCTCGAGCACGGGATTCAAGTATATTTCGTTGACTATTGACATACTTCATTTGTTTAGCATTTGAGACTGTGGCGTCGTCTTTTACAATATACCTGTTGGTTGATCTTTGTTTCAAATAGAGCTAAAATAAACTAACTAACTAAACAGATGTATGCACCTGTATCTATATACTCAGCGCACTAGTTAGTACTGGTATGGCAAAAGTATGAGTAGGTTATGGTGCTAAATGATAATTCCATTTTACTGTGGTTGCTGAAAGCATAATCCCTTTCAACACCTGCACATGGGGCTGGTATTTCGACTAGTATCACATAAATGCTTAATACAATTTATGATGCAGTAATGAATAACTCTCCTTATTACTCTTTACGATCCTATGAATCATCAGGACTACCCACTGAATATTTCTGCTTAACATTTACTGAGGAGGATGAGCATAGACTAGACACATTTCATCGAAAACAACTTAAAACTGTCCTTGGAATAAAATGCCAAACTAGAATGTCTAACAAATCACTATACAGTAAAATTAAAGAAATACCACCATCACTCACAATCCTACAAAACAGACTACGACTTTTCGGCCACATTCTAGGACAAGATGTAAATACTCCGAGCAACAAAGCAATGGTTCACTATTTCAAACAAAACAACAAAAAACAAAGAGGACAACCAAGAACATTTATAGTCACAACACTCAGAAGAATTCATAATATAATAATACTTTTTAAAATTATCTTTTGATGACACAATAACGTGTAAAATTGTTTGATTATCTATGAAATCAAGAGAAAAAAATGTTTCCAACACCACAGTATCTATAAAAGAAAAAAAAAAATTTTTTTTAAAGAAGAGAGTATGGTAACAATAGTTGCAGTGGTTGGGAAAGCAGACCTCAACAGAACATTCACAAACTACATGCCATGGAAAAAAGAATACATAGTAAATGTTCAAACATAGGAGAACAGCACAATTCTTGAAAGAGAAAATAAACCGCAAGAGAGTTTATTTGCCCTTATAATACCCTACCTGTTTCCACCTTGGCTACGTCAAGTTCATCCAACATTCGTTTAATCATTGTAGCCCTGAAATGATTTAAAATGATAGTATTGGTACACCATCTATTTTTCTAAACAATACTATCAATGATGATGATAATAATAACATTTGTTTTTTTAAAAGAAAGAAAGAAAGAAAGAAAGAGAGAGAGAGAGAGAGAGAGAGAGAGAGAGAGAGAGAGAGAGAGAGAGAGAG
>JASKDV010203607.1:0-10722 GCA_032466395.1 Aegires albopunctatus
TACTACTACTACTACTACTACTACTACTACTACTACTACTACTACTACTACTACTACTACTACTACTACTACTGCAAATGGGGATTGAATTCAAATGAAATTTACGTGTAAAGCCCAGTACAGCTGCAATACTCATTTAGAGTGGAGATATTTAATTAACTCACCTTGAATTGAGATCATATGTATCCCTGTTGATCTATGAATGATAAGGCACAGTTTAAAAAGTGAAACCTAAGGAGTGTGCACATTTAAAATTAACACACTCACTAGGATTAACTTATCAACCGCACCAATCGTAATCCTTTTCATAAAAATTGTATTACAGGCTCTCACTTTGAACAAGACTTTTCTACAGTTCTTGCGGATATGATCCGCAAATCTACAGCGGCAGGGATTCGAACTCCTGTCGAGCGCGAACCCGCTACTCTTTTGGATTCTTAGGCCAACTCCGTAACCTACTGAGCTATCCGCTAGAGGGCATGGTAGACAATGAGCAAAGAGTAAATGAACCGTGAGAATCAACATAATAACATCCTTGATTCACACGTGCTATATGGATAACTCTTGATAACTTTCGGAATTCATTATTATATATCATACTAGTATTGAAAACTAAGTATACATTTTGTTATTATTACGGCGACGATATCCTTTGAAATTAACCGGTCAATGGTCCACATCTTTAGAAAGCTATTTTAATATCGTTTGCAATTCCATTCCATTCACTTAAGATGCGTCAGGTACGAATGCCCATAATTGCAAATCTTACAGGTCTCTTTGTATATAGACACCGAGATATTTGATGTTGTCTGATTGTTAGAGTGGTTGGCTAAGCATTTGGTAAGTTGCTTGATAAGGCTCTTTTTATTGCTTATAGACATGACTTTGCATTTCGATGGGTGGAATTTATGTGCCATGTTTCGGCCTACTGTGTTAGTGTGCCAAGGTACTTCTAAGGTGCCTTTGTGTCATCTTCTTTTAACATTTCCCGGAATATGAGTCATATGCAAATAATTTCAGGTTTGTATCTAGTGAAAGGTCTTTTCCAATGTTGCTGATGTAGATGAGGAAACACAGGCCCAAGTACGGTACCTTGGGGTACTTCTGAGGTTACTTGACAAATGTCACTTGTTATTCCCTCAATTATGACTTTTTGCTTTCTGCTGCATAACCAGTTTTTGAACCAATTTAGGAGTTGCTGCTTATCCTTTCTTTTACAGTTTTCTTCCTCGTCCGCAAACATAACATTGGTGTTTCGTATGCAGATGTGTTGTAACTTAAGGAGCAATCGTTGATAAGCCACTGTGTCAAATGCTTTTTTGTCCAAATCAACTAAGTCTACTTGCTTCTTTTTGTCAAATGATCTTGTGATTGACTCTAAAGTTGTAATGAATTGAGTTTCGCTGAAACTTTATATGTTCAATTAGTTTGCATGACACTGATATCAGCGAGACCGGGCGGTAGTTGGATGGTATGTCCCGTTTGCATTTCTCGAAAATAGCAATCACGTTTGCATGCTTCCAGTCCATAGGTACTTGACCAGTGTTAATGGATTGTTGGAATATTTTGCAAAGATGTGGGGCTATTTCATGTGCTGCTTCTTTGAGTACTCTAGTCGGTATTTCGTCAGGTCCTGCAGCTTTAGTAGCATCGAGAGCAAGCCGTTGTTTTATTACCACAATTAAGGTGATGTTCATTTTCTGAGGGGCCAGGAACTCACATTCTTTCAAGCTCTATAGTTTAGGGTCTTCGTTGGTGAATACGCTCTGATATTGGTTATTTAATATGTTGGCCTTTTCCCCAGCATCAGTTGCTGCAGTGCCATCGGATCGTTGGAGGATGCTGATCCATCCCCGAAGCGTCTTTTCTCTTTGATTTTATGTCGGTCCAAAATCGATAAGTTATTCGGGGATCATTCCTGAAATCCGGATCTGAATCATCTGTCTCTAGCAGTTTGTTTACATATCTATTATGTACTTCCCTTAATTTTATGTGGATGAGCGCTCGGGTATCCATGGCTGATCTGGTTTTCCATTTATTGCTTTCTTTCGTATGTTTTCATTGATCGAGTCCGTAATTATTCGTTTGAAAAGGTTCCAATTCTCGTTTACATCTTGTTCCGTTGCTCTCTCTTCAAAGTCATGAAGTCTATGATTTAATTAATCCATTATTGCGTTGCAATTTCCTTTTTTTGAATAAGAAAATGGTACGCGATGTTTTTCCTGTTTTCTTTAGTTTTGCTCCGCGTTACACAGTACGATGTCGTGATAGCTCATTCCAGGCAATATCAATAAGATCTGGATTTGATGTTAATATGGCATCTAAAATATTATCATGTCTTGTTGGCTCTTTTACGATTTGTGTGAGACTGAATTCGTGCATGATTTCAATCATTAGGCTGTTTAATTCTTTACTGTACTGATCTTTATTTGATTACTAGTCTATCTCAATCTATATAAGGTAGATTAAAATCTCTACCTAGGATGATGTTTGTTGTTGAATTTTCTTTAGTACAAAGTTTTCGTAAAGATGTGCGCTGTTCTTCCATGACAGCAGCCCCACTCGGTGTCCCCTTGTGCCTATGATACTTTCGTCCATTTGATTTCGCATTTCGTAGCTACCCTCTTATCCGACTAATATTATATTATAAGATTTGGTTGCTATAAGTACCCGACCCCTCCTTTACCCAACTTTCTATCTCTTCTGTATGGCAGTGGGTTTAGTTCATCATCTAGCGTGTCATCTCTTCAGAGGACGACGTGAAATTTCCTGCCAAGCATGTCGCCCTGTTGTTGCATTCAGCTGCAGTAAGGCCAGTTCATGACTTGATGTCATCCATCCATATCCTTGCCGGTCGACCTCTTGTCCACCTCCCCTCCACGCATTCCTCTGAAATGTGGTTTTGGATGGAGATATTTGATCTTTCTTGTTTTAATTGTTTTAGTTAGCAAGGATTAAATATCCACTAGCTGTCGAAGTCTTTATTCAAGTGAGTTTCTATGGCGAGAATTATATCTGGATTATGTGTTAGTACCAGTTACTCCATTTTATATTACTTTTCGTCGCTAATAAGGCTGCGACAATTCACATTCATGATCTGTATTTTATTTTGAGTTTTGGGTTTCACTTGCTGGCCCGTATATTCTGGTGCTGTGTTGTTGTTTGTGGAGTGAGTTTGTGTTGTTTTCTTTGTTTTTTCTGTGTTTTGAGTGACAGTTTATAGTGGTCAGTGTGGAAGGGGGCTACAGAGGAGACTTGGGTATCGGTCTGTGTCCGATAATGCTTTTGATAGGTCGGCGTTTACGTGTGCCAGATCGACTAGGTGGTTGTTGGTAACATTGTGTTGGTACAGTGAATAAGAGTTTACGATAGAATTTATATACAGGTAAATACATTGAGGCTGTTTGATGGCTAGAATTCATTTTAAAAATGTCTAAGATTCCAGGTAAAAATTGTTAAAAACAAATTATTACTAGGTAAAACGTAGGAGGGTGTGTTTAAATGGATATAATGTTATAATTCACACGTTTAGAAATATAAATCCGTAGAATTCCAATAAAAATATTAAGACATAGAGAGATATGATATTTTATTACATGCTAGTACTTATTGACCAATACATTCACTACGACCGTTTCAATAGAGCAACGTAAGATGCCGAAAATGGACAGAGTTTAAACAGACAATTAATCTACCGTTTGCATCCAAAACGCTAAATACCTTTTGAAGAGAAATAGTTATTGTTTTCGATGAAAACGTCACTTTTGTTATGGTTTGGGGAGAACTCATGGGTGAAAGGAAAACAGAGTCGATGCGCATTGAGCAGCGACTTACATCAGAACTCTACAACAAAGGAGTCGAGCTCCTCATAAATTGTCCCATTCTTACGGAATTACGCCGACATTTATTTTATATATTTCACCCAGGCAATGCAATAATGGGAAGGCTACAGGACCTGAAGGAATTCCAACTGAAGCTATCAAAGCTGATATAGATACATCTACATCTATGCTATACAATCTTCTTGGCAATATATGGGACAAGGAAAGGCATAACACTTCTCTCTGTATCTGGGAAAATATTGTATAGAATATTATTTGAAAGAGTAAACGATGCAATCAGGCTGGTTTCCGCAAAAACAGATCCTGTGCAGACCAGATAGCGAGTCTAACAATTATTGTGGAACAATCATTGGAATGGAATTCATCTCTCTATATATTTTCATAGACAATGTGAAAGCTTTCGATAGCATAGATAGAGAAATTTTGAGAGGCTATTATATTATTTTGGCATTCCTGAAAAATTTGTCTCCCTCATCAAGAGTTCATATACAAGCATGACCTGTAAAACTGCACATGCATCCAAACTTTCTGAAAGTTTTAAAGTTAAGACAGGAGTTCGCCAAGGGTGTTTACTGTCTCCTTTTCTTTTCTGATTGGTCATTGACCGGAAAAAACCTCTACAACCGGTAGAAACAATGGTATACAATGGACTCTCCTTTCCAAATTAAATGATTTGGATATTGCAGATGATATAGCACTGCATTCACAGAATAGTAACCAAATGCAAGACAAGACTTCCCAATTGACAACAACATCCGCTCGAGTTGATCTCAAAATCAATTAAAAGAAGACTGTACTTAAAAGAAGACAGTACTTATGAAAATCAACAGCCGAAGACCAACTGAAGAGAATTAAAATGAGCTGGGGAACGGCAAAGAAAGCAGCCCAATGTAGAACAAGATAGAACATTGTTGTTGGTGGCTTATGTTTCTGTGTGAGCGAAGGGCTTAAGTAAGTAAGTAAGTACAGTTCTAAAAATGAAAGCATTATGTCTTACAAACGTTGAACAACCCAAAACATTTATCTTACATGGGAATAATAATTGTCAACATTGTCAATTCCAATCAACAATCGTATATAATTGAATAAGGTCTCCCCTCTTTCTTCTGTAATACAGCGATGGGAGCCTAACTTATCTTAATCTTTCCTCGTATGACAAAAATTGGGAAAGTAAAATAATAAACAATGCCGAAACTATTATTTCAAACATAGATTGTATTGCTTTTAATTCTTGTTTAACTCTTCATTGTTCAAGGCTTCCCTTATCTCATGAAAAGTAGCATTTCACTTTCGTTGCTCATTATTTTTCATACTTGTCCATTATGCAACACTCCATTTCCGTTTCAATGATTTTGAAAATTTGCTGTTTGTCAAACAATCTGGTTACTTAGCAAGACATAACATATCTAAAACAATTATGGCGAATGGGAGATTATTGTGCTTCTTTGGCACAATAAAATTGTTACCAAAGATATGGAAATGTAGTTGGTGGATTGATATATGCGTAAATTAATGTTATTTATCAAAATCAATGTGTTTTTGTACTTAATCAATTCAAACAAGCTTTTTTAAAATTGTATCACTTCTTTCGCTTTCGAAATAATAAAAAATGTTCAACATTACAACCATTTCTAGACGAAGTACATGTAGATATCTAAGATGAGCACATGTATATCCAAGACTGAGAAAATCTCCACCAAATCTATAGATATAGATATAGATTTCTCGGTTGGAATTTAGAATCTTGGACTTGATCTAGAATCAAGAGATCTATGTCTAGATTAGATCAACAGGTAGGACGAATCCTCTAACAGACATGTAGACCTAAAGGTATAGATCTAGAATACAATAATCTAGATCTAGATCTAGACTAGATATATATAATTTATAGTTAATAAAAGTATCCTCAGTACAATTCTGCTTCAACCAGGTGAAAGACAATGCATGATTATTGAGTCTATGTTGCAGTATGGACTCAATACAATGTCCTTTGCCTACATAACACTTTAATAAAACTGATACTCTTTTCAGAATTAAAGCAACTCGTGATGATGCACAAATTGGATAAACCTTAAAACATCAAAATACGTAATCTGGCAACATATAATTTCTTCATTGCACAGAATTTAGAGTATAAGGTAATAATAAAGCTTGTGAATACTACAAAATATCAAAACCAACCTTCTTATGAGATCATTGAGAGATATATGGAGATGATCTGCAGGCTTGACCATGTCAAAAATTTCATCCTTCACATCATGAAATTTAATAGGCTCTTGACCATGAATTTTCATTTGCTCTTGAATTGCCTATTGAATGAAAATCATAAAATCAATAAACACCACATAATAACAATACTGCTGTTTGCTTTAAAAAGGCATTATATTGAGTATAAGGCAAATTATACTGCCTTTTGGGCACAAATGCCAAAACAAATCAAGAATGTTTCAATGTTTACACAGCCAATGCCTGCCTTGAAGACTGTTGTTTTTTCATAAAAGATGTGACATTATTGACATATTCGGGAAGTATGGTAGGTCTTGCTCTGAAATATCTAGAAAATGTATGTGGGTTAATCCATATGGAAAATGAAGAACTACACGGAGAGGCTAAAACACAGGGTTGATTCCTTTAGATGTCCTTTTTGTTTTTGGCAAGTTTGCTTCTCATTTGGAAAATGAAACCTTAGTCTACCTACTTCCCACAGTGACCTTTCCTTTGTTAAATATTTACTTAATGAAACAGATGTAAAGGAGACAATTATGTGTAGTCATTCACTTGTGGTGTCCAAAACTTGATTTGTACTTATTCTTTTTCCTTCATTATATCCTTGGAAAAATCTTTTTACACATGTTTCTTTGCACCGCTCAGGTGTAAAAAGAGCACTTGGTAAAGGCTTGGTATATCTATTGAATGAGCCTGTATGATAGCAATAAAGCGCAAATAAAATGACTAACGCTGCAACATGACATCAGTTGAAATCATTGAGTGAAATGATGCAGACAATATAAACCAATTAATATTCTTTAATTTTATTCGTGGTGAAACTGTCACATGAGTCTGATCTCCTTCCATTAAAACAACCTATCTTATGCACTAAATAATCACTAAAATCAAAGTGGTGATGTTTAATGTTCTACTGAATATCATTACTTTTAACAAAAACAAACTTCTCACCCTAAAGAAATAATTTAATGAGAAGACATTGAGGTAGCCATGATGCTGCACATCCAGTATTCGGAAAAGGTATCTAAGTGCTTGGGGCTCTCGCCTATTCTCCATGGCAAGAACAAAATCTAAATAAGTTTTATAATCCTGTAACAAAAAAACAAAAAATAAAAAAAAAGTTACATAGTTAGGAAATCAGATTATCAAAAATATGTAATAAATGTCAGTAGCAATCCCTATCTAAATGTGAAATCTAATCGCCTTCAACTATTTTAAAATATCAAAATGATATTAAAAGCAAAATACTCAGAATGAATCGTTTTATTAAATGCATTCATAAAAAATATCTTAGATTTGCCCAATGTGTGCCACCACACACATAATTATATACTGGTATATTCTTCTTATTCTTTCAAATCACCCTACCCTTCTTTATATCATATTTATGTTGCATTACCCTTCCTTTATATTTTTCAAATCTTAAACTTGTCTATTCTCCTTCTTTTCTTCTTAATCATACTCATTGTATTTTTCAAAGATGAGTATTCTACATTGTCCATCTACTGAAAATGAAATATAATCTATTTAAATTTCTTTTAAACTTACGATTTCAATATTTAGATGGGTTTTCATATCTCATGGCTTCGGCTTTACCTTTATTTTGAAAGTTATTCTGACATATGCTATTATTGGCTGAGAAATATTACCAAGTCTTGCATATATCTCTCACATTTATTTCAATGGAGGCAGAATTAAATTGGGTGCTTTGACTCTAGATAGATGTGGGTCATTTTATTTGATATCCTATGATTAAATAATAATTGTTTCCACCCATGTTGGTTGCATGAGTCTGGCATTTTTCTCTAGCTCAACAGGTAAAATGCAGATTGCCTCGTAATGGTGTTAATATTGCAAAAAAAGTTATCCTTGTCTCCATGAGAAATCTTATTGAAATCCAGATGCATTATTACGTGGCAAGACTTATATTTGATTATATACCTAGAAAAACTGTCAAATAATTTTTCTTTGAGGCTGTACATGATTGAGAGATTTTCCTCTTTGACATATATGATCAATCTAGATCAATTATTTAACGTGAAAACATAATTTAAGGTGATTCTTAGATATAAAATATAAATATCGACCTAGACCCTAGTCTTAGTATTAAATTCTGGATCAGCTTTAGATGCAATGGTCTAGGTATGGACACATTCATGAAATATTCAATTGGTTCTTTAAAAAGGGGCATTTTTCTAGACTTGAATACCCTGCCAAAAAAATTCAAAACTTTTACAAGATTTCAAAACTTGCATATGGACCATGTTAGAAACATGAAAGTGATAAAAATACTATGCACACCATTGCATAACTACGCAATAAATGATTAGGCCTAAAATGAATGATGGACAAAAACATGCAATCTAGAATTTATGTTCAAAACACGAAATTGACATTTTTGGGAGAGGCTGCCATGTTTGGAGGTCCTACAGATTTATCATTTGACCATCATCTTTTATCTCCTTTGTCTCCAGCACACTCAGTGGCCAAATCTAACTTTTAATCAATAAATTTTAAGACTTTCAAATTTAACAATTCATCTTATCATTTAATGCTGAAATTTTAAAGATTCATTACCATTTCACCCTCATATGTGAGGCACTCTTGAAAGACCCTATCAAGGAATGCGTATGTTAAAGTCCCAGTACCATATCTGAAAATGAAAAATCATTAGACAATAAACAGGCCATAAAAGATTTTCAATAATTTGCAAATTTCAATTTTCTTCTTTTAAAATATCTGTCTAGCACTATTCTTAATTCAATGATGTTTAAAGAGACGCCTTGTGGAAATTAAATTTTAATTATTGAGTGAGATAAATTTTATGTTCAATTGCACATGGTCTTGTTTCAAATTCTTTTCTTGTAAAAAAAGTCAAAAGGAAATAAATTGAAGGTAAATCATAAGGCCTACAGGATATGTTCTGCAAAGCTTGAGAATGAGAATAAAAAGGTCCAATATTAATTACTAAATATGACGCTTTTGGTACAATTTCAATCAACGACCTATTCTCGTAGTGTACAGCACTTCCGATGTAACAGCCTATAATCAGCGAGGGCTGAGTAAGAATAAAATGACATAACATTTCCATGTGCTCTGACTATTTTTACAACTTAAAGTATTCATCGTAAATTTTTAGCATTTAAAAATAAGACAAATTTATAATAAAAATTTTCTTTTGGAGTTTCATCTTTAAAATCATTTTATCTTTTTTTACAAACGAAGCAAGAAAAACAGAAATTATCTTGCAGAGAATCCAGAAAATGAAGATGATTGACAAAATCAATGGAACTATTAATTAATAAGAATTCTTTCAATTTTTCAACCAAGCTTCGACACATTCTTACAAGCAATTTTCAAAGGTCAATAAAAACTAGCACAATGTGATGATTCAGTAAACACATTTGGTAATTGAAGGCTTGTAATAATGAACAACTAATTAATTCTTCATTATATCTCATTTCTTTCACACCTTGAGAAGCTGACAGTCAGTGTCTAATATCATTATATAGGGTTCATACAGCTGCCATGAGACTAAATTCAAAACTTTTTCAAGACTCCAGACACAAAATTCAAGACCGCAAAATGATCAAAATCGAGTATCTTCTAAAACACCCGAAATGAAATAAACGGCAGGATGAAATTGTTTTGGTTATAGTTTAGCTGGGAAACGGCATAATTGAGTTGAAAAATGTGAATAATGTAAGCTCGAAACTGTCACATAGGCCTAGATTCTATATAATTTTCTTTGAGACTGTAGATGATGATCAGAGACTTCCTCTTTGAAAAGACGCAAATCTTATACAGTGCAGTCCACATAAGATAAACTCGCTTAAGATAAATTCTTGTTTAAAATAAACATTTCGTCTGGTCCCGATTTATTTCCGTATATATGTCAACTAATCAAAGTCTGGTTTAGATAAACTTAAATCGATCTTGATCTGCTTAAAACAAACTTTTCTCTGCCACAGAGGCATTTTTTCCCCACCTCCATGCATCAACGCTGATGCTTATCAGATGCACGCACGCGGGACTTTTTCAAGACTTGGATGCAGATTCTTTAAAAAGAGATGATTTTCAAGACTCAAAATTCATGACTTCAAGACTTGCATTCAGGCCCTGTTATAATATTATAGTATTGAACTTGATTAGTTATCTTGTGGAAGCATGTGACTTTATCTGGTGCCCGGCATCCTTGCAATAGGTTGGCTTTGATGAAAACCGGGAGCGATGTCAATCAGTGCCCAAAGCTCTAGAATTAAACCACAAGTGATCATTACAGAATAGCTACCTCAAAGTTTCTGACATAACTAATTTCTTTACCTAGCTAATTCCTCTTTACTTAGCATGCCATTTCTGTCCTTGTCCAAATTGAGATACTGTCCATAAACCCTCAAAGCAGAAGGAGCAGAAAACCAATTTGACTCTTGCATCTCTTTAGACAGTTCTTCATCTCGCAACTGAAGATATGAATAAAGAGCAAAACATTTGAAGTAAGACGGATATGAGTCATTCTCAAAAGGTGATGCTGGCTCAAGTGTGTCAAATAGAAACGTCAACTGGACTGAGCTTAGACATGCAATCTGAATAAAATTGGTACTAAAATGACAAGCACATTCTCTAGAGATACATAAGATAAAACCAGCCCATTACC
>JASKDV010203618.1:0-10721 GCA_032466395.1 Aegires albopunctatus
CTCTCTCTCTCTCTCTCTCTCTCTCTCTCTCTCTCTCTCTCTCTCTCTCTCTCTCTCTCTCTCTCACTCTCTCTATTTTAACTCTTTCTATCACTCTCTCTCAATATATATATGTCTATCTCTCTCTGTGTTTTTCTTTCTATTTCTCTGTCTTCTCTCTCTCGTTCTCCCTCCATCCATCCATCAAACGTTCTTCGAGCCCTTTTTTCTTTTTAAAAATACATTTTATTCCTTATTTATTTTCTTTCAATTGATGGATGAAATAAGGATCTTTACAATTTAGTGGTTTATGTTTCTATGCTCTTTTCTTTTCTTGCCACAGTTATTGGAAATAACTTTTCCGCTTTTTGGGATAAGTTCACTTTTTAGTAGGTGCAATACTGTTCCATGTCCTTTTATAATATTTTCTCCTCTGTATATTTATGGAATATCTAATTCTTTTTAACTAAAATTAGCTTCTATGATTGTTATTACCTCTTGATACATCCTTGTTTCTCATATTATCTGAATGCAAATTTTAACCCACGTAAATTATATACACATGTTTTTAGTTCTATTTTTTTCTAAATTTTTCTCCTTGTCAAAGTGCTTAGAGTTATTTTGTATAAGTGCTAAATAAATGTTCTCATTAATATTATTATTGTTTGTACGAAAATGTTAAAAGGCTCTCTCTCATTGTTTTCAAAGTGCTCGCAAAGGTGAACATCAGGTAGATGTTCTAAGTGGGATTCGAAGCCTAAGTGTCGCGCAACCAAATGAAGGCTTCCCGCAATATCAAAAGGATAAGGTTTACAACGGGGTGTCAGAATTCAGCTTTGAAGAGTTGAGAGCTATCAAGTTTTGGAAACTGAAGAAAGAGAGAGAACTGGAGGCAGAGAGACTTCGTCTTGACGGTATGTTGGGAATTTTTCTGTTTTTTAGATTTTATTATTTGCCAAATTAATATTGTGATAAAGAGTTAAATGAAAGCCTTTCGGAAAATTATGTTTGTTTGTATAGAACCTGGTTTTAGTATAAAGAATACACAATCGTTGTGACTAGTTAAGCATAATGGAATGGCGATAACTCCCCTGAGACATCTCTCTCTCCTTTGATTTAACTCCCAAGGGATTTTCATGGTTGGACACATACATTTTTGGGCTTTTATTTCTGTCCGCCTATCATTGTTTAATTATAACTCTCTGAAAGTTCAGATAATTGCTCTAAACATTCTTTATAATATATTGCATAACCCATTCACACTCTGAAAGAGGCCATGACACAATTTATGAAGTAGGTGGATAATATCCCGAGCCAGAAAAATCGGCTTGGCGTATAAATGGTGGGGGAGTCAAGAAGAAAATGTTCATCCCATCCATCTGTGAATGTTCAATTGTCCATCCTTTTTACTTTTTGCTAGATAAGGAAAATTGTTTTGTTGGAAACTGGCTCTTAGTTGTTTAATATAAAATAAGTTAGCTCATTTATATAGCGTCCTACCCAAGGAACCACCTCGATCTAAGCGCTTTACAATGATTATCAACTTCGCCTGACCGACAGCAACACAGAACACATAGGTCAAGACTTATTGCCAATCAACATTTTCGGTCACGGACAATGCTGTCTTAATGGCCAGGTGCTGATTTACTCCTGAGTTGAGTGAGGTAGATGAGACAAAAGTGTCTTACCTAAGGACACACCACCAATGACCAGTGGTCATCGAAAAAATTTGTATCTAGCGGGATACGATCACACCAAGTCACCCAGCTGACCGGTGTCGGTGAGTGGAGCCGCTTGAGTTTCTCGTGTTTGAACTGTGTTAACCACTGGGCCACTGACGCTTGTTCATATTGTATATTACATTTCAGAGGAAAGAAGGCGAAGGGAAGAGATTATGGCAGCTCAGTTGAGGGAACAAGGTGAAAGGATTGCGATGATGGAAAATTTGCTCCAATCCCAAATGAAAGGCCTTAATACCCAACTGTAAGTTATGAAATGTTTATTGCATATTTTGTTTTGCTTATGAAAATACATGTTGCTAATGCACATCTGTTACATTTTTTAAAGGGAAATTTCCCTCTTTTTAGTGGTTGTTTAAATTATTTGTGTTTTCTTGCAGAATTCAAAATAGGCAGCATCCATCTTCAGAGGATCGATCATTGTTACATATGCAGCAACAGCAAGGAATAGAAGAGAGATCATCTAATCATCAACCATCTAATTGTAAGAGTATACATCCTTAATGTTAGCCTTTAATTTTCTCTTTCATTTTTTGAAATGTAGGTTGTATTTTAGAATTTTTAAAATTTATCCTCTTTGCATCCATAATCTCTGATTGACTGTGGACATAAAAAGATGCCTAAATCTTTTTCATGGTTTGTTGCTTTTGTTGTTGGTTTTTTGTTTTTTGAATTAAGTAAAATTGATTTAAAGAAAATTCATTCTGTATTCAGCAACAGTGGTAATGAGAGGAAATGTTCAAGGAGAACTTACTGCCAATTATTACCACCCGCTGATTGACTACATCCACGATTTTTGAAGCGGCTTTTATGCAATCCTGAATAATCTAATAATCATTGATTAGTTTCTATTGATAAGAAAACGTTATTGATGGTTTAGTTTGACTCGCAGATCAGTAGATTGCACATAGTTGTCAGAAAATTTTTTCTTTTTTTTTTTCTCTCTGTTTTTAATCTTTTTTGCTGCAAAAAACACTTTAGAGATATTTTGAATGATACAATAGTAAAACATGGTGAATAAAAGAGTGGTGATTTAAGGGAAAAAGCTTTAAAAATCATGGGATACGTAATTGGTTAGAAAAAGAATCAACAAGTGATCAATTATATATGTATATGAATTGATAAATAAAATTTTAGATGTGGACAAAAAATGTCAGACTTAGTGAAAAGCAAATATTTCACAATAGATCTACGATATTTTTGTCCAATTACTCTATCCCCAGCGTACAAACCAGACTCTTCAACATCTAGTATCAGCAGCTCTGGTAGCAGTCAACGCACCCCGATATTCAATGATATATCATCTTATGGGATCAAATCTTCAGGAGCTTCAAATGTATCAAGCACCAACTCCAACTCCTCACTTTTCAAATTGTCGAAAAGCAAAGAGACTGTTACTCCTAACTCTGCAATAAATGACACTTCCACTCCCCATAATATTTCTTCACTGATGACGGATTCTAGGAAGCACAGTTTTGTCTCCTCTTGTACACCTGGCTCTAATGACAGCTCAATTTCTCACAAACCAGTATGTTGTGTTGTACTAGATTTCTTCTTATATTTTCTTAAGAAGAAATGCATCACGCTTGTTTCACTATAATTTTTTCTGGGATAGTGGTTATACTGAAATCATCACTTCTTGTGTCAATAGATCAGTGTCCAAATATGATTATCTGACCATACAGTGCCTGTAAAAGATATAGTCATTTAGACAGATTTGTATCATAAGATTAAAAAAGGAAATAATAAAAGCTAACCATTTGGTTTTAAAACAGCAGCTTTTTGAGTTATGCAAGGTAAAAGATAGAATGACATTCTCCAGGAAATTTTCAGTTCCAGGAAGGTGTCAGATGAAGAAATGCTTTTGGTTGAACTTTTTGTGTGTGTGTGTGTGTATTTATTATTTTTTATATTTAATTTTGCGGTTAAAATTGTATAACGATGCGACACTGGCCACTTTTATACTGATTGAATTTGGAAATCGATTTTGTGCAGTGTGAGAAAGGAAAGGGAAATCAGGTAGCAATAATTATGACTCTGTTGGGTGTGTGTGGTAATAGACAAATTTGATAAAGAGATGTTAATTATAAGATAAACTTATAATTTGATAATGAATTTACTAATAACATATTTCTCATGTTAATATAATGCTTTTTTTTCTGCGACACAAACTCGTACATGAATATATAAAATAACTGATAAATTAATTAAAATTAATATTGATATACACATTTTTGAATCATAATTCTCTAACCTCCAGCCATTTGGTGCACCATCCCCAACTCTGTGCACCAAGGAAGCTCTTCAACTCGTCCAAGGGATGTTCTGTACAGATTTGGAAGACGACAACTATAATGCCTCAGTTCAAGAGCAAGGTTTGCCTTTAATTTAGATTGTCAAAAAGCAGAGAGACAATAGTCTGAACTCTGCAATAATTGTTTAATTAAATATAAAGCTGCTGTCTTAATGGGAGAATATACCCAATTTATCTGTGTGGAAAAAAAAATTGAAAGGAAATCCAGGGAACAGTTCCGCAGGGAACAGTACTCGGACCACTCTATTTCCTTATATACATAAATGATATAACACTGCAATCTCTCTCCAGGCGCTCAACTTTACTGATGATTGTTTGTTATGCAGAGAAATAAAATCTAGGGGAGACTAAAATTCTACAGGAAGACTTAAATACACTGCAAAAATGGGAAAGTAAATGGAAGATTGAATTTCATCCTGGAAAGTGTCAAGTACTAAAAATTCTAGAAAGAAGAATGAAATTGATTATCAATACAAAATACGCAATCAAATCTGAAAAAAATTAAGAATGTAAAGTACTTACAATAGATAATGAATTAAGATGGAAAGAGCCAAACAAATCAGTCTGCCAAAAGACATATAATACTTAAGCATTCCTAAAAAGAACTATACCTGCAAAATGCAATTTTAAGATATGGATGCTGTGTCTGGGACTCCCATCTTAAAACTCAAATAAATATCTTAGAGAAAGTACATAAAAATGCAGCACGATTTGTAACTAATAACTCTTCATATGAACATGGTAGCACAATACATAATATACAACAGTCTGACTGAATACCCTTAGAGGAGCATAGAGCTAGAAATAAAGTATTCATATTCTTTAAAGCAATTAATGATATCCCCATAAATGAACTCAATCCCCATAAATGAACTCAACAAAAGTATGAGGACGACTAAGAACTCAGATAGTTAGACATTGAACATCCCTGACTCTAAATATGATTACCATATGCATTCTTTCTTCCCAAGCACTGTAAAACTGAAATACATTGAATCCAGATTTTAAAAGTAGCGAAAGTGTTGATACTCTTAAATATAGGCTACAATATGAAATAATTATATCTACATACAGTTAGGTAACTAACACAATACTGAAAATCAAATATTTTTATTTATTTATTTATTTGTTGTTGTTTTTGGCGCATTGACATTAATACTCATCCTTATTGAGTTTTGTCAGTTTATTTGAAGAAGAAAAGAAGAAGCCCGAAATTGTTCTGGGTACCATTCATGTTACCATAGTGCCATATATGCCCAAAACACTTCTGGGCCTCTTTCATCGTGGTTTATTTTTTCTAAATGTCCTCTCATGTTGTAGCTTCTGCATTCCTCTGTGTGTGTGTGTGAAGTTTCATGGCTCTCTAGCTTTCTGTAATAGCATAGCACTAAATGACCACCATTTAGGCCTGGCACAGGGGATGAATAACTGCAGATACTGAACAAGTCAGATTTATTCTGCTATTATCGCCGCGGCCTTTACCTTTTGTGTACAATAAATGCAGACCGGAAAGTGGACAATCCACTCATATTGCAGATATTTTATCATCTGTTTTATTTTTGATATTTGGCCTTCCAATGCTTTTTCTAAACATCACTTTTTATTTATTTTATTTTAGTTTTGTTTGTTTGTTATTTCTTTTATTTGGTTGGGTTTTTTTTTTTTTTTTTGATTTTTTTGTCAAGCTTTAAATTATATGATTATAAATGTTAATGTCTTTGCAAATGATATAATTGCTCTGTTGATGTTGCCAAAGCTGGCAAGGGAGAATTCTCTTTTATTGTTCAATGATTCTTGACCTCAAAATTTCTGTATCTCTTTTGTTGAATAACTGTGCAGAAGAAGAACGCATGTCTTTTAAGATTTGTGAGGACAAGTCACCTGCAAAGCCAAGTGCGAAGCCAAGTCTTGGAAGTTTTCAAATACACTGTGATGAACAAAGGTAGGCTTAGCTGATTAACTACTTGAACAAATTTATAGATTAATTCCAGATTGATTAAACTCTTTTATCATACATACTTGTTATTACAATAGCTTGTGGTTATTATTATTATTATTATCATTGTTATTATTATTATTATCATCATCATTATTATTATTAAAACCTTAATTTGCTCTCATTTGATCTCCTTTAAACATATTAAGGGAAAATTGAAATATCCCATTTATTTAAATGTCTGATTGTCAATGACGCCATGACAGAAATGAAATAGTTTACCCTTAATCTTGAAATTACAGTCTTGATATCATCCATTTATGTAGAAAACATCTGATCATAATTTTTGTTAATGTGGGGTTTTAATTTAACTTTGAAATCGTAGTTTGTAAATCACATCTTTGATTCCTTTTTTCATGAATAGGGGTAATTACTTTTTTTTCCTCCCAAATTTGACAGTGTGGTACCAAAAAGTGTTACAAAAGATAAAGCAAGATCCTTTGGTCCCCGGAAATCTTTTTTGCCGCTGGAAGATGGGGTAAATTTCACCGTATTGTCAACATAATTTTTATTTTTTATTCTCAAAATCATTTTCAAGATCATACTTCATCAATATTATTACCATCTTATCTTGTTTATTATCATTATCGTTTTCATTGTCATGATCGTGATCCCGATCAACAACCATGATCATCATCATTGTTATTACTGTGCTCTATGACAAAAAATCTTTTACTGGGACTCTAATTTAACATATAAGCATGAATTAGTATTATCAAAATTATGTCCATCTGAACTAGTGGGTTTTTTAATGCCATGTTATAAGCCTCATAACGCCATCAGTTGCTGTTATTAATATTTGTTGATTTCAACTTAGGGCGCTCGACTATCACGCCAAAGGTCCCTGGTTCAAACCCGTGCAGGCTTGAATTTGAAATCCAAATTTATTTCGGGTTTCCTTCTGCCCCCCTATCCTTAAGTTGTTAGGATAAAGAGTGCCAAGTCCTATCGGAGGTCCCATGTGTATAATATACACATGTATAAGAACCCTTGGCTATTTACAAGGCAGTCTAGGAAAACCCTGATGTCACCAAAGTAGTGGACATGGGTAAAATTCATTAATAACTTACGCCGGAATAGAATTTTCCAAATTAAAGGCCCGATCTCTCCAAAAGTTTTATCACCGCATTTTTCAAGTTTAGTTTTTGGAACTGGCAAAAGTTTAGAATTTTGAGATCTTAATTTCTTGAAGATGTGTTTGGATTTAGTATTCATCGAATATACAAGGGGCAAGAAAGGTTGACAGAATTGTAACAAAAAAGAGAAGCTTTGTACTCGATCCTCGCTTTAACCGGCAACGAATGAAGAGCTCTTATAATTTCTTGTGATTTCATATTTCATTGTGATTATCCAAGAACAAGATTTCTTTTCAATATGCTTATAATTTTTTATTTTGCCTTTGACAGATTTCCTTCACATTTAGTCGAAAGTCTACTTTCTTCATTATCAACATATTGTTACCTGTGGTTTTCCTGTGTGCTATGAACGTCGCCACCTTTGCAATTCCAGTCAATGATGGTAAAGCCAATTATCATTTTGTAAAAATTTTGTATCTATGATATTATATGAACTAGAAGAAAAGATTCAGTGCAAAAAGTACGATAAATAATTAGACATAATAATTACATCGTCACTATAAAATTCAATATTTCGAGAAAAAACCTCGTCAGACAAGCAAAAGAATTAAGAAAATAAATCGAATGTATTAAGATGTTTAATATGAAGATCAAAGTACACACTCTCAAAGAGTTGAGGTAGACAAGGGTTAGACTGTCGGGATGCAATGGTTATCAAAGATCTTAGATTTATTCCCAGTAAGGCCCGATATAAGCTCCTTTCACACGGACCACTCGGTGGTGCCACTACTCAGTAGCGCCACAACATTATTTTCCACTGTTTTATATGTAGCACCACAGAGTCGCTCGTGTGAAAGGGCTACATATAAAACTGTGGAAAATAATGTTCGCCACAGAGTGGCGCCAGCGAGTGGTCCGTGTGAAAGGAGCCATAGTGTCCTTAGGAAGATTCTTCACACGAACTTTCCCCGCTATACCAGTACTCAGATGTACAATGAATTTGTCTATAAAAAGAGTCAGATCTTGTCAGTATGCTTGTCTATTTTGTGCTCATCCATTTGCCCCCAGGGAGTTAAAAAGTGTTTTTGAAGTATAAAAGCCTGCCAGGGAACCCATATGAAGGGCATCGAGCTTGAACTTGTGACATAACCCGTTTTAATAACCCCCTTCTCTCCCCTTCTCCAACCACTAAGAGACTTTCACTACTCTCCAACTCCAATCACTATGAGGAAATTCACGATGAAAGGTGAACACTAGATTTAGCCCACACTTTTACCAATGACAACTTGCAGGTTTCTTCAAACACTACGAAATTGGAGTCATTCTTTAAAAAGTAAAACGTATATCATCACGGATGCCCCATGATATTGTTGTCATGTTAAGCCATAATATTTTTTCGATCCCTGATAACAGATAACTCCCATTGGTTAATTTATCCATACTAAACGACGTGGCTCCCTATTGAGGCCTTGTCCTGGGTACCCCGTGGGAAGCGGAACAGGGGCCGTACCCTTGGGACATGGAGACGAACGATGGAGGAGAAGATGAAAGAAGCTGGAAAGACCTGGAATGAACTACATACAATGGCTCACCCAGGACAGGGCAGGATGGAGAACTCTTGCAGGCGCCTTATGCTCCCAACGGAGCTTAGAAGATTGAAAAGTTTATCACATGACCTACACCGAAGCCGTAGTGGCAGAATGATTCATCATCTTTTCCGAATAAAATAACTGCATACAGTCCATCATGGCTTAACTGTTACTTTGCTCTTTAACTCTTATTCGACTTAAAAACGATTACAAGCGCTATTAATTATGAGTGAATCTCTTGAAATATTAACGAATTTATTTGCGAAAAGTTGTTGATTATTCTGCTAATAAGTTCTTTAATAAATATTTACCCGTCCGCATTCACTAGTCCAAGTCAATTTCAAGCGACACCCAATGAATGGAAATGGGTTGTTAGTCAGTTAAAAGGGGTAATTATGTTTCCCTCTTGGGAAAAGCAACAATGCTTGGAGTAGCACAATGGTATTGATTTAGCCTGGTGACCTCTATTTCCGCCAATGAACGAGAGTGAAAGGATTTCGTTACAAATGTGTATGACTTGAAAAGAAATACTAGTACCTTTAAGATTCTATTTGCTCCGAAGAGTGTTTCCGGGCTTCTTTGACTAAGAAGAAACCCGATTGTCATATATTTTTTTTGTTAAGCTTAGTCAACGCCTAGGTTTACAGCTAAATAGAGTATGTAAGGGAGGTAACGTGTAAACAAATTCGATGTACATTTTATCTTTTTCATTCAGACAGCTAAATCTTTTGCTCATCTTCAACACAATAAGTAATATCAATATACTGGATAAAAATGAAATTGGCAAATTGTGATTGACAAAAACTGCAATTTCAAAATGTTAAAATGTATAGCATTACATGCAGTACATAAAGATGAACCCCATAACTTGAAATCAATTAAATAAGATAGATTTCTTACACAGCGTACATCCACTAAAATCACGCCCTACGCGCTTCACAGATGTTCCCTGGCAGGCCGCTACATGACAAATCCTATCTCAACCCCGTGGGACGAATTCAGAGGTTAGATCTAGTAAAATGCGTTTCGTTTAGAAATCACTAACTGATTGAACGCTCCTCAATTTGGTTGCCCGGGACCACCGCCCCATGGGCCCCACCCTCTGCCACTGTCCACTGGCCCACACATAATTTAAACATGTTATTTCCTTTACCAAAGCGTTATTTTTCTTATTTTTGTATTTTCACATATTTTTCAACCAGATAAGATTGGCTTTTCCATAACAGTTCTTCTGTCCATGGCAGTATACATGGGGATCGTCAGTGACCAACTTCCTGCTAATTCAGAGAATATGCCCTACGCGACTTACTACTTATTTATGTTATTTGGATTGTCCGCTATGAGTTGCTTGGATTTGATATTGATAACCTGGTTGTATCGCAAAGAGGAGGTATGTCGCCATCGTTTATCAGAAAACCATTCAATGCATCATTATCAACCATTTATTTCACCAAACAGGAGCCAGAAGGCTTTGATTTGTTTGTATAGGGAACAATGAAAACGTGTAATATAAGCAGTCATCTAAATATTGCGTCGAAACAATTGAGACAGAAAAAAATTGCATTAATATTGTCACTTAATTTCTATCAAAGCGTGTGAAATACAGAAAAATAATATAAGAATCTACGTATTTATCAATATATTGGGTAATATTTTTACACACTCACATACTTACTTTTCAAATCGCAAGCGATCTAAAATTCTTCCTGACTTATTTTTTTTGCTTACTACAAATACATATTTGCTTGCATGTAGACATCGGTATCTCAATACAAAATATATTGCTCCAGGAGCTAGTATATATTATCCTTCCCAATAGCCTATCTTGTAAAGTAGTCAGAAATACCCTCCACTCCAGGCCTCTTGTCGAAGGAAACCCGAAAAATCGGATTTCATATTTAAGCCTGCTCAGGTTTAAACTAGGAACCCTTGGCTTGTTAGGCGAGCACTTTCCTTCTAAGCTCTCTCTCTCTCTCTCTCTCTCTCTCTCTCTCTCTCTCTCTCTCTCTCTCTCTCTCTCTCTCTCTC
>JASKDV010203629.1:0-10721 GCA_032466395.1 Aegires albopunctatus
AGACAGAGAGAGAGAGAGAGACAGAGAGAGAGACAGAGAGAGACAGAGAGAGAGAGAGAGACCCTTCTGTGCTTTAAATATCCACACACCCAAACACAAATAGATACACACTACAAACATGTGTGAGCATGAACGGCTCACCAGCAGAAGGATGATGTAAAGACTCTAATAGTATTTTTTCACACTTGGTTATTCTAGGCTATACCATGCGATTGCCACTTATGATACAGACATTCTAAAAGAATATCATGACGTCACTAGCCTGCCTTATGGCATTGACAAGCATCGCAGTGTGTAGATGTGATGTTTCCCTTAGGGTGAGTGAGATGGGTGAGGGTTGGCAGGAAGGCTGTTAGTTCGGAGTAACCTATGCTACCAATTGAATATGTATCAGCAACTAGTCTAATCTCATGCGGATATTATGAAGTAGGTCTACATCAAAAGACGTAGACATCTTGGTGTTCAATGTAATCTCTAATTATTTTCATCATAATTCTTCTTTTTTCCTTAATCGCTTCTTCATTGGCAGTATATCGGGTCATATTTTATTGACTTTGTTAAAGAATGTTCCTGCCAAATGTTTGTGGATGGTGGTAAATCGAGATAGATTTTTATATAGTGAAATTTTTGTACTAACGCCAACGGCTGGCGGTAGGCGGGGTTGGTGGTAAAAGGGGGGCGGTACATTGAGGTTTCACTGTATCCTCTTTTATAGATGAATTCAAAATTGTATTAATTTTCTAATTAATTCCTTACAAATTTTTATCTGATTCAAGATAGACAGGAAAAGTAACCTCTAACAGAAATTAAAAAATTTTAGAGGTCAAAAAGAAATAAAAGAATAAAAAATAAAATACCACTTTTTCATCCCCGAAGGGAAATTTGTCTTTTGGCATTTACCACCACCCGTAAGAACAGTGCCGCAAACGTAGGCAATTCATGTAAATAACCTTGCCCAAGAGTTAAACATGGTGTCTCCAATGAGATTTGAACTCGGGATCTTTTGCATGCCGTGCCATGTGAACATGTCTTCAGCATCTTGAAGAACTCAAATAATTTTCAAGAATGGCTTGAAACCTTAATAAAGCTCCCCTCAAATCCCAGTATTATTACAACCAAAATAAAAACATATCTTTCAACTTTCAGTTGCAACACGATGGACAATTAATGCAATGATTAAATATTCAATAAATAATTTCTCAACAAAATCAGAAAAGTAAATTTTCAAATGTGAATTACAGGAGAATGTCTACCTTCATCCATGTTGTACAGTTTTCAGGTCCAAATTCAAGGAACTTTTGGTAGAGCATGCGACATCTGTCAAATTCACGCATTTGGAGCTCAAGATCAATATATCCCCGAAAGACTTTACTCTTGGGACACTTCCCTATGGCTGTACCCTGTGACAATTGGACAAAATATTAAGATTCAGAATGATGAGGTTTCAAGCACTGACAAGTATTATTCAGAAAAAGTAACTGAAAGTCAAAGCAGATTTAGAAATATATTAAAAAAGAACTTTCTGATAGGAGTTATTTCCTATCCCAAGTGAAAACCAAATTTCAAACTTATATGAAACACAATACTTTTAAAAATAATTTTAAAGAAAAACCCTGAGACAGGTGACAGAAAGGCAGAACCACATCGGGTCAAAATTATTTACTTTGTGGTCTACCATAAGAATTAGAGAAGCACATTGAAATAGTGAGCAGGCTCCTCATTTTTATTATCGACACGTAGTAAACAAATGCTTGGCCACAAATTTTGTCCGAGACTATTCAAAATGACAAGGATGTATAATTTTCGTTCAATTATCCTTGTTGGTAAAACAGTATCAAGAGACTGGCTGCATATTAATGTTACCGAATGCTACCCATCTTGGTCAAGATTTCTGCTAAAAAGAATTTGAAAATTAATCTTCCTCATAAGATGAAAGTTCTTTTGCATCCACTTACCAATACTTTCCTTGCATTGCTAAGATTTTTCTGCCTGATCTCAAACTGGGCAAGCATGAGCCATATCTTAGCAAAAGTGAATTTTTTATGTGGCAGGATATCCAAACAGGCATGGTAAACTTGTCTTGTTCTCTCCATATCTTCCATTTCCAATTCTTCATACAATGCGTAGTTTATCCACAGATAAATGTATCTTCGCCAGTGTCTTTTTACCTGTCAATAAAGATTAAAGAGGCTGTAAATAACTTCAAATACAGAAAAAGGGCAGAACAAAACATTTACTGCTATCAAAGAGCACATCTGTGACATAAATTAACTTTATCAAAATTAACTTATGCGATGTTGTATTATTCTTTGACATTGATGAATAACAACAACAAAAAAGTTTAAAAAAGAAAGTTGAGAGAAAATACTAGAATAATATATATTCTAAAGAGGCAACAAGGTATAGAGAGACAACTTGTTACCTATAATACTGAAGGACATAGAAACCAAGTTATTTGTTCAATAAACACTTCAAAAAGACATAAATTCATTAGTGATTTCCTTACCTGTGAAGGAGGTACATTTGCTATGGCCCTTTCATATGTCTCTCTCACTTGCTCAGCATCTCCATCGGATTCTAGAAGACGGAGGAGATCAAACCATGCATCATAATTCATAGGATTGCTTTTCACTTCCTGAAAATAAAAGAATAAGAGGGGAATATGAAACTGGTTCTTAACAAAAGCACAAATCAAAAAGAAAATGAAATTCATTAAGGAAGATACTCCATGGGGACAATTTCGAATAGCTGAGAAAACCAGGGACAATATAGTTATTCTGTGACAATTGCCAAGCAGGCCTGAAATCAATTTCTCTTTAATGGCCTCTGAATATTCACCATTTTTAATTGTTGGCTCTTAACTCAGACCCAAATTACTGATTCCTTAGGCTTTAAACGTAACAATAAAAAAAATAAAATAAAAATTATCTCACTGCAAGTAGCCAGTTTCACAACAGAAGCAATTTTGATCACTTACAAGGTTAATAGTAACATTAGAGACATGTTTCTAGTCTATCTCTGACTATTGTGAGGGTAATTATATTTCCCCCTTATTATGATGAAAACAAGTGTAACTCTTCTATGAGTTCTAGTTTTCTAGATAGATGTATCCAAAATACATAAATTAAAGTGTGTTCAGTGTGTCTAGCCGAGCCTGATTATACTTTATTTTACGTAATCCGTTGGTATTGAATCACTGTTACATCTTTTGCTTTACCGTAGGCAATGTAAAAACTGTAAATGACCACATCAGTGTCAATTTTGGATTCCACATTTCATTTTTGAGATTTGAATAATTTATATTGCCCTAATCAGCCACAGACTATAAGATGAATAAAGATAAAATCTCAGATGCATTTTAAACAATTCATTACTGCTACCCCCACCATTCTTTTACATTTCAAAAGATATCTTCATTGATGACATCAACATCATATTCTAATTTAAGATTACTCAACAGGGACAGCAGTATAAAACAATAACCAAATTTCATAAAAATTCTAAGAAAGCGTCCAACAGATAGCTGAAAGTGGTTTGACCCAGTCTGTGATAACAGTGTTGCAAAAGAAGAACTAAAATGTACACTCTAAAGACACCACGAAGGAAACTCTTACATACTGACATTTCTATACTAAGGCTCACCTCTTCATATTTGAATTTACGCTTGTTGACGATGACATCTTCTATGGCTGCTCTGCTTCCAAATTTTTTTTCATGAATTGTGTAATGTTTGTAAATTTCATCACATTGTTCTTTTGGTAAATGGTCCAGAGCATACTTGTAAATAACCCTGGCTCTGTCATGCTGCATTTGAGATGCCAAGAAAAAGAAGGATTTGAGATGTAAAGAAAAAACAAGGGTTATCTCATTTGAGATATAAAATGGTACACAGATTAGTTGGTAGGCTCAATAATTTTTGATTCAACAAAACTGTGATAAAAAACAATGCACAAAACAATACTAAAAATAGGAAAGTACAGATTGGTGTGTAGAGGAAAATAAGAAATGGAAGAAAAGTGTGAGGAGGGACAGAAAAGTAAGATATGTGGATGCAGAAGATGAAAGGGAAGGGGGGAAAAGAAGAAAATAGAAAGTGTGATGATAGTAAAAAAGGGTGAAGAGAGAAAAGAGGTAGAAAAATATGTCAGAAATGGCTTAGCTTAGGTGATTCCAGTGAAGAAATGAAGCTCAGCTATGATAATAACAGGAAGAAAAGCCATCATTTGTATGCAAAAAAGTATCTCTGGCACTGATAAAAAAACTAAAAATCTTACTTCTCTTTGCTGCTCTTCAAATTTGGCAAAGGCTACTAAAAGTTTTTCACTTATGTTGTCCTCGCCAAAGAATTCAATTCCTCGCTCATATATCGATCTTGAACTGTTAATATAGGCATTCTTTTCCTCAAATTTAGCATATTTTATCCAATTTTTCACCTCCGGATGAACAAGAACAAGTAAAATATGTCAAGGAAAAGTAAATTTTATACATGGTTATCTTATATATTACAAGTATTGCATAATATAGTAGAGCATTAATATATAAAGAGACTGCGTGTATTACAATCAATTTTGTATATCAGTGTAGAAATTCTTTATCACCAAGTCATATATATTTAAATAGCCTATGATGTTTTGAAAAGGATATATCTCTCATAAACTGCTCTTGCTAAATCCAGCTCTTTGCATCTAAGCTCAAAATTAATATATGAATGCCAAGCCTGTTCTTCGGGTTCCCAATCGATCCATCGTTCAAAAACCTGACGAGCACCTGCAAAGAAATTTTAAAAATTGATAATGAGAAAAAGAACTATATAAATCATTGTTGTTGGATAATAATTAAAACATTAAGATTTCAATTCTTTTCTTAAATGCTCTATTCACAATATCTTGAACAACTTGTATCCCAGCACGAATTGTTTCACGACCTAAAATTCTGTATTTGAGAATGGCAAATACAATGATCAATGTAATAGTTAAGACAATTTATAGAAATAGCTTTTACCTGCAATGTTTCCCAACATTTCTTCCATATATGTATATTTATACCAAAACTGATTTGCCCTGGGTAGAACTGTCACAGCTCTGTCCCATATATTTCTTGCATGATTGATTTGACGACATCTGATAGCATGACAAAATAAATAATAAGAAAAAAGTAATTTTTAAAATTCCCAAATAATGTCTACTTTATAACAAAAAGACTGAAATCTGAATAAAAAACCCAACCCAACCCAAACAAACAAAAAACATGCTCTTTCTAACAATAAAAGAAAAACTTATTTGGAAGACAGACCATTCTACTAATCAAAACAATTCATTATTAGGTATATTCAAACACAATTTGAATGCTAAAAAATTGAAAATAACACGCACAGTTAAGTTATAAACACATTTCTTAATTTACAAATCAGTTAATAAAAAATCCTAATTAGAAAAATAATATATAACAAATATCGATTGAGGACAAGAGATTAAACAAAAACCAGAAAATTACCTCATTTCCATCTCTGCATACTTCAACCATACTGTGATGTTACGATGATCCACATCTAATCCACGTTCCCAAATAGATCTGGCCCTGTTTCCATCAAGTTAAAAGAATCATGATAAAAAATGTCCATTTTGTTTATAATAAAAGTTAATGACGACCATAATAATACTACAATTAGTATTTCTAGTATGAAAAACTTTTTCTTGAATAGATTTTTAAATACATTAATTTTATCAATCAATATACTACCAAAAGGCTCAATATTGATCAAGACCTATCATTAATTTAATAATCACTCAGAGGTACAGATTTTAAAGTAATCTACTACAAAAAAATCTAATATTCTGTGAGCATAATTTATGACATTATAATTATCTGCAATTCATTTACAAATAAAAATCTTCTTATCCAGATTCTCATTGATCCTCTGTTGAATTTAGAGTTTAATATATGGTTAGGGGAGAACAGTGCTAAAACAATTTTAAATGTTACCATTACATAAAAACATACATTACAATTTTAATGAGACCTTTAAACATTTTTTACCTCTGAAGTTCCTTTTGACTTTCTTCCCACTGAGCATACTTGATCCAATTAGTCATGACACCTCTATTTTTGCGAATATTGTCCTCAAATGCCTGAAAATGATGAAGTGCAATGCAAAGACATGCGCATTATATTTTATTAATTGATCTTAAATCTGAACACTATTTTTAATAACTCAAATTTATAAATGCCCAAATGTTTTTTAGTATATACATATATCAAGAAATGATTTACATCATAGCTAATTTTAAATTTCTATTAACCTACTATAAGCTAATTAATAGAAATGTATGAGCCTCAATCTCTTACAATAACACTAGTTAATGAATGTACTTTTCCCTTTATTACATTTTTATGTTACCATTGTTTTATCTTCTTTATTATTAAATAGGGACACCCTAATAAATATGTCGATTCTCCTCTTAAATCCCAATCCATATGAACATAACTATTTTTTGCTAAAAGTATACTTTAGAAATTTTTACTCTCAGGCTCAAATAATAACAAATAATTTTATAATAATTTTTGTCCAGTTCATCAAGAAAAAAAGCAATTTACACAAGAAAATAACAACAATACAAATTTCTTGTTTGTTACAATTTAAATAGTGTTGATTTGGTTCTATGAGATTGTCAGAATATAATGAACGTATTTTAAAACTTTGTATCAAATCTATTAGATTGCTCATTTGGAAATATGATTCCAAAGAAAAAAAATTGCATTAAAGGAGAATTAGATTTAAGAGGAAATGGTTAAGATTTTCACATACCTTTCTTTTTCTCATGCGATAATCAGCAAGTTCATCTGGATCTGAAATTTTCTGTTTTGGAGGCTAGATAGAAGAAAAATAAAACAACTGCAAGTAAGTAAAATATAAATCATTATTGTACCCATAACAAAACCTTATTTGAAAATTTATATGATGATAATAAATGCATGCTCAAATAAAAAATATAATCAAAACAATTTTACAATATATATCAAAAGAGTGTACATGATGTCTGTATTGTTACATCATTTTTGGTCCTTAAAATATATATATAAAACTTACAGGTGGTACAAGCTCAAGCTCTCTTTCTTTGGCTTCACGTAAGAGCTGCTCAGCTGTTATTTGGACTGGTGCAGCCATTTTGTTTTTCACCTGAAAAGATTGAAAATATAAAAATTAATAAATGCAAGATATAAATCAAATTATGCAAGAACAATTCTTGGAACATTGAAAATATTCAAACATCTCTAACATTACTTTTATTTTTCTATAACATATGAGCATTAACTATTAATCTTTTCTTTACCTCTACACAAAATTTTGTGGATCTTGAAGCGAGAGTAACTAAACTAAACAGTTTTTTGAGTCTCCTGTAAAACTTACATATTTGCAGAGTTGATCAGGTTATAACTGACACCATCAATATAATTGAGAGAATCAGCCACTAGTGGAAGTGTGATTTATCAAAATATTCACAGCCTCGTACAATGTTAACATCGCATTTTTCCAGCCCATATTTTTATATTTTAGCAAGGTAGATTTTTTTTCAAATCAGTGAAGTAGCGGAGAACTTTCCAGTCAATTTCTTGCTGTTGTTAAAATAGCAGAAATCAACAATTTAGTGGAGGTCTGCCAGAAATGCTCCAGAAGCTTTGCTTTAACAACGCAATTGCATATATAGCTAAGGGGTTTTAACATACACAGTCACTGGTCAATGTACATAGTATTAATAGTAGACCTGCATGTGAATCTTCACCGGATTGTCTGAACTTTTGCCTCCGCATAATACTATACCCTCATCAAATTCTGGATTCACATCCCCAGAACCAACCTCCAATTTTTCATCAAGAGATCTATTGCTAGCCCTTCTCTGATCCCCAACAGTGTCCCTAACCCAACTAATGGTGTCGATTGAAACTGTGAGATACTCTTCATGCATTGTGTAAACAAAAGTCAGCCATTTGCCTCTAAATTTAAAGCCTTTCAGTCAGTAGGATGGCCCGGAAATCCTTTCCTTCGCCAGATCTTTATTTTAATAGGCTGTGTCTACAGTTACGCCTCCATAATCACGGTTTCGCCGATGCAAGGGGTCTATCCCCATTTCCCCCAATTTTTGTTAGATTGTTGTAAAAAATCTATCGCTAACCCTACCCTGATTCCCGACCTAGTCCTTAACCCTAACGCCCTCCTGACCCACCCGTCTTCCACCCAGTTTTTGTTAGAGTTTCAGACTTAGCTCTATCGTCCAATTACTACAGTATCGTCTGCAATTGAGTTATGAGTTTTTATTTGCATCGGCGTAACCCTAGCCGGCGAGACCGTGATTACACGGAGGCATTATAAACTGTAGACACTTTTCTTATTAATATTACTATTAGGCCTTTAAAATTGATTTTGTTGCTCTTCATTTTCAGCTGTTCAGATGTGTCGTGGACCAAAATGCAATTGCTTTGTAGATGTATATATATAATAGTCTCTTGATCTAGACTAGATTCTTGTCTAGCCATCAAACTCAAATTGTAATAATAGATCATAGATCACCAAGCCAAGGTGGAGGTAGCTTCAGACTCATTGAGAGGGCTAATTTAAATCTTTTTAATAAAAAAAGTATTACCTTTGCCACTCGTGGCATCTTGATCTTGCCTTCACTTGTTGTTTCCATTTTCGTTAAGTATATTTATCTTTAGAAAAGATAAAGGAAAGAAGGGTTAGAGTTGGTCTATGATCTAGGAGTGTACAGTGTACGTTTTACACATTATAACTTCAAATTACCACTCTTTAGTATTAAACATAAGAAATGAGCTTCCTGGAGTAACTGTCAAAGTAGTTAAAATTAGTATACTGAATATCTACGACATTCCAGCTTTTCTATCTAGTTATCATGAGTTTCAATGGTTGCTCCCCCTTCATTCTCTCTCTCTCTCTCTCTCTCTCTCTCTCTCTCTCTCTCTCTCTCTCTCTCTCTCTCTCTCACTCTCTCTATACACACATACCAAGGAAGAGCAAAGTTTTGGTAATTATCAACTAGGCCTACTCGGTTCTGGCTGTATATATGTCTGCCTGTCTGTCTCTCTGTCTGTCATGTCTCTCTCTCTCTCTCTCTCTCTCACAACTTTCTCTCTCTCTCTCTCTCTCTCTCTCTCTCTCTCTCTCTCTCTCTCTCTCTCTCTCTCTTAGTGACACATTCCTTCCGTATTACAGTATCACCTTTATATTTTCCTGCCCATTAACATACCTTGTTCGCCCCTAGACCCCACTCAAATCACCACTCCGTTCCTTTTTGATGTTCCCCAGCGTCTGTTATAGGACATTTTCTATTCAAGTAGTGGTATTGTTTCTTTTTCCACACATTGATACAATGGTGTCTTTTAATATCTCCAAAATATTTCGAATATCCACTTTTAAAAATTGTTTCTAGTAGTCATTTACTCGCAATGCTAAATTCATCCAAGATGGATTCCTGTGTTCTTTTCTTCATTTTTATGACGGCGTTTCTCTAGCATTTCATTTCAAATCCAGGCTTTATCCTCTCAGCATGTATTTCATGTATAATTCGTGCTTTGCCCTCATTTATGGCAGTTGGGCTGGGATATTGAATTTTACTCATGTCCACTACTTAGGAGATATCAGGGTTTTCCTAGACTGCTTTGTAAACAGCCAAGGGTTGTTGTATTGAATTTTACACATGTCCACTACTTAGGAGATATCAGGGTTTTCCTAGACTGCCTTGTAAACAGCCACGGGCTTACAATGCATACGTATATTATACAGATGGGACCTCCGAGAGATCATAAGTCCGTCTCCGATAGGACTTGTCACTCTTTATCCTAGCAACGTAAAGAAATTGGGCAGAAGGAAACCCGAAAATTTGAATTTCAAGTACTAAGTCTGCACGGGTTTGAACCAGGGACCTTTGGTTTTGTAGGCGGCCGCCTTACCGACTGAGCTATCCGCTCTTCTAGCATTTGGGAATAGTGTATGATCGTGTGACGAATATTAACGAATCTTAGTTAGGATGATAGTTTTATCTCTCATCTTTAACGTTTTCTTTGCTTTAAATAGTATATTTAGCTGATATTAAGGCTGCGGTCCTATTGGCAATATGATCAATTCTTTTTCTGAAGAAAAAAAGAAACCCAAAAGAAAAAGAAAAAAAAAAAGATAAACTTCAAACTAATTCATCCTAGTACGCAAGTAATTGAAAGGTTGTGTGTTTAATTCCCGCCAGCGCTAGGTCCGGCGTTCAACCCTTGTGAAAGTCTCTCAACCCTTATTGTCCTCGTCACACTCAAGTGTAAGATGAGTACCCGTTATAGGCATCGAAAGATCTTGTCAATTTTATTTCAGCATAAATGAGGTGATGATCGGTTGCTCTACTATCTGCTCCTCAGGGAATTGAGAAGATACTGGCGTGAAATTGCCCGCCCGGGGAAGATAATAATAATGGTGTCAAGTCCCTGAGTCTACATTGAGTAGAAATACGGCTTCGCTGGACTCCACAACCTTACTCGCAGAGTTCTCATAATAAATCTAGAGCGGATAGCTCAGTAGGTTGCGGCGCTAGTCTACGAAGTCAAAATGGTTCACACTTGACTCGAGTTCGGATCCCGATCGGTGCGGACTTTTCTTTGAAATCCGATTTTTCGAATTTCTTCTGTTCCCCTATTCTGTGGTAGGCAGGATAAGTGCCTAGTCC
>JASKDV010203640.1:0-10721 GCA_032466395.1 Aegires albopunctatus
TGTTTCAACAGAAAATGTCGTCTTTCTGTCGAGCCGCATGAGTCGGCTCACCGGCTATTCGTGATCGCTGGCGAGCCGGATGGCTCGGCTTGCCGGACATAAAGAGTTAATGTACGAAACCCAACAGCTTAACTGATACAGGAGATTACACTTAGATAGGCAAAAAAGCAGTATTTTACTTGTACATTTAACGTCACAAAATTATGTATTCATATTGGTCAAAGATTTTCAGTCATACTGAAAGGGTTTTTTCAGCATTCAATTTAAATGGAAAAAAAATATGAACTTGAAAAACTTTAGATTATGCAATTAGAGAATGCCAACAGTGATATGTCAATTATTTAAGGATTTATGGAAGCATTGAAGAAAGAAAGGATATCACATCGAAATAACATTTCTTTCGGTCCTCAGGATTACCTTGGATTCAAAACAGAAGTTGATAGAAGGGAGCCACTTTATTTAAAGATTGGTGAAAAAGTCTTGTCAGGCAGAGCTTTGAAAATTAGTCGAGGTGACTGGGAAAAACTGGACATTCGCTGGCAGGAAGTGGATGAAGAGGTGAGGTTCCTCCTGTAAATGAAATTTATAGATTTTCTTGTCTGTAATGGCTGAGATTTGACTGATTCTTAGCTTTAATGCTTTATAAACTGATTTATATTGTACTATAAAAGAAGTGGGCAATGACTAAATATGGAAAGTAAACCTGATTTATAAACCTTGAAGTTCTAAATATGCACTTCATACCAAATCTTTATGATTTTACTCATCTGAAAATAAAATATTATCACCAGGTCAGACAATGGTTACTCAAACTAGATTCATCATTGCCTGCCAAATTAGGAAAACTGGGAGAATGGCTGTACGAGGCTGAAAAATTATTGAGAAAAAAAGAAGAAACAACTGATAATCCTGATGAAATGGCTGCTGTGTTTGCAGAGCTTGCTAGAGAGCATCGGGTAAGTGAATTACTTTTGAAGAGTCTGCATGATGAAATTGACATTGTAACATGACATGTGATTAATTTTTGTTTGTGTGAATTTGAAACTTTTAGTAAGCTAATAATATAATGAAGGATATCTGAGCAATGCAAAATTAGTTTTATCAATGATATTAAATGTGAATAACAAATTGATGTGATTCCCCATTTCTTTCAAATTTGATTACCCTAAACCAATAAATCTCATCTCATGTTTATTTCAATATTCTTAATCTTATTTCCTGTTACAGGACTTTTTTACCAACCTCGATGAATGGAAGAAATTTTTTGCTCAAATTAAACGAGCAGGACGTTATGAGGGAATCATGGTTCAAGGTCGTCATATTGAATACATGGGGAAACGACTTGAAACTGTCACACTACATTCTACTGTTCGCCAGAATCGTTTGGACTATTCTCATTTAAAGTAAGCCTGCTTCATACTTTTTTCTTCTCAAAGTTTTCAAACGCTGGTCAAATTTTACTTTAAGTAGGAATGTAGTAGCTGGTAGACATGATTTGCAAATGTAAACAAGAAATCAATTTTGTCCAAATATTTAAATAATGCACAGTATTCAAGCTATAAGACCTAAATCCACATCACTATTGAACATTCTCTTCTTGTTGCAGGTTCAAACTCTTGGCATACTTAATCACTGCTGAAGACAAAGTAAATATCTGGACTGACAAATATGAGAAACAAGAATCAGTTGAGGATTTACATGCTGATTTTATAGACTTTGTTGAACGTCAAAAAATGCTTGAAACTTTTGATAAATTATTTTCTGAGACCAAGAAATATGCTGAAATATATAAAATGGGAGGTGCAGGTGAGAAAAAAATTAAACATTGATGATTTCTATCAGAAAGATATTGACACATATTGTATTTGGTCACTTATAAAGGACAAGGTGGCTTACCCATTTTATAATAGATAGAGAGTTAGCCTACTCTTCCTTAAAACTGCAACCGTTTATCATGCCATGAGAAAAAAATACCATAATCATTTCATCTTTTAAACAATATTATATAGTAAAAGAAAATGATGATTTAAAAATTATAGCCTTTTAGAAATATCACAAAATGTGATGAGCAGAAGAAAAACATTTCCGTATAGTCATGATTCCATTTATGCATTTGCTACGAAATTAAATTGATTGTGTGAAATGATATTTTTCCTCTAAAAATTTGCTCCTATGAAATCAACAGACAAAATGGAGTCTTCCCAGATTGATCTTTATATTGAAGAAATGAGTAATCGCTGGAAAAAGTTAACAGTAGAAATCAAGAGTGTCAAATCAATGTTGGAAGAGGTGATAATGAGCTGGAAGCGTTACAATGCATGTGTTGACATTTTGACTGCCTGGCTGGCTGATGGAGAGCAGGCCATGGCTGGAACTCTAGAAGATAAAGAGGTAAGCATAGCATCATGTTTGTATTTCAACAGTTATTGTGTTATTCCCATTTAATGATAATAACTCATTGAGGAGAGTTTTGATGATCAGAGATAAAATAGTTTTTTTAAGTCTAAACAATTTGTATTTTATAAATATTGCTCTCATTAAAAGATACCAATGGATGTAATTTTGTATAATAATTTTGCTGCATAATGCTAGACATAACAAATTGAAACATTGGTCAATATATTATCTTTCCCTTATATTTGAAATTTATATGCACTTACTTGTGTAAATTATTTGAAAGAAAAAAATAGAAAAAAGGACTAAAGGATAAATATTATAGGCCTTCTAAGAAGCTTGTTTTGCATTTTAAATCTAATTCGTTTGGAATTTAAAACGATCAACAGTGGAGTACAGAAAGAAAAATGATAATGTCCATGATATATGTTGAGCAAGTGAAGAATTCCTATTATTATACTTGTCATTTTATGGTAGCTTTTGTTAAATTAAACCAAATAATACCTCATATTAGAATTAATATCACTCCTTCTCATTCATCATTTTAATCTTACTAAGTTCATATGCCTACTATTTGCAGGAATTTTTCAAAGATCTTGCACAATATGAAGAGAAACACAAATTGTTGAATGACTCCGCCAATTTCCTAGTTGATGTAACCACAGTTCCAGTGGCTGATGAAATCAAACATACAGTCCTTCTTTTAAACAGACAGTTTACTGAGTTAGTAGAAGGTTTCCAAGACTTCCGGCAAAATGAAGTAATTGGAAAAGCTAGGGTTGAATATGAGAGTGGTGTTGCTACACTTGATGGCTGGTTGACTGATTCCAATGGCATTATGTCACAGGAAGTTAAATGCATTCATGCAGATTTAAAAGCTTACTTGCTGGAACTAGATGTGAGTAAAAGTCTTTCTTTAATTCATTGATAAAATACTTTTATATCATTTGTTCAAATTTGAAATACAAACATACTAAACTACTTTCTATATAAATTGCCATCATTCATATTTATTGTATAACCATGCACTATGTAACTGCATGATATTATTTTCTAATAAGAGGCTAATGGCAATTGGTGTATTCATGTAAATCATTCTAAGAAAATGAATGTGTGATAGATAAATGTGACATTGTATTCGTTTTCATATGTCTCAATCAAATTTATAAATTTCCTTGTTTAATAATTATTATTTTGAATTTTGCAGAAATATAACAGTCAGGTAGCCGAGGTAGAGAACAATTTCAAAATTACAACCAAAACTGCACAATCTTTGGTCAAGGATAGTTCACAAGATATTGTCAATACAATGCTTCAAACACTCAATGTTCAAAAAGAGGTGAGAGGCAAAGAAAATTCAAAATAAAATTTAAAATTTAGAGGACTTTTACTATAGCTTACTCTCTTTTAGATAGGAATCATATTTCCTTATTCTCTAATATCCACAAAGAAAATAAGCATCAGAATCCCATCTTCTCTTAACCCATTAATAGAATTGATCAGTTGTGAACATCTGTGAGAACATGCTCTTTTCCTAAGCAAACTTTTCCAAATTTTTACCTTGTTATACTGATTGATGTTTTCCTATTGGTTTCTTGTTGTATAGCAATAGCTTATCATGGTATGATAGTTATCATTCCCTCTTATTTATTTTTCATTTTTCATTTTTTTTCTTCATTTTTTCAGCACATGAAATCACTTGCTTTTGGCTCTTTTTTATGCAATAGTTGTAGATGAAATTGAATGAGTATGAACTGTGAAAATTTTTTTTTTTTTTAATTTGCAAAGCTTATGAAAATTTTGAGTTATTTGTTTAACAACATCAATGGTTTATGCTGATATTAACCAGCTTGTAATTCTAATTTTGAACAGGCTATTGTAAAACTGCGCAAAGAAATCCCAGATAGAATCAAATATTTGAAAGCAGTATTACCAAATGTGGAATCTTTGGAGACAGGAATCTTAGATCTTGGAAGATGGATGGAAGAAGGAGAACAGCTTCTAGCATCTCACAAACTGGATGCAACAGCTGAAGAAACTGAAGCTAGACTTGAACGGCACAAGGTATACTATTATTGACCATTGCAAGGCCGATTTTATAAAAATGGTTTCATTATGTAGTGTTATATTTTCTTGTGACTTTGTGAATTTTGTTATCAGTCATCTGGTGTCATTTTGATTTAAAAGTTTAGGGTTTATCTGATGATTAAGACAACTTGGACAAATAGATATGTTTTCAAATTTTTAAAATGATATTTTGATTAATATATCTTATTCTTTTTAAAGTAGTTTTGTGTGCATTTTCCACTCTTGTTTCATTTTACATAATATTGAAAAAGGTATTAATCAAATGGGTATATTTTCAACTTGCCCATGTTTTTGATTCAGTTGAAATTCAATGATATGTCTGTGATATTTGTGCAACAAATTTTTATTAATTTGGGTAAAAAACAGTGTTCTTTATTTCTTTCCAGGCTTTCTTCACAGAGACGACATATCAAAAATCCATTCTTGAGAGCAAAAACAAAGTTTTCCAGAAAATCAGCAGCACAAAGCAGAAATTGAAAAATGTTGATTTTACTCCTGCGGAGGAATTGATGAGAAAAGCAAATGAAAAATTCCAGGTAGTTAAACTAACATAAAATGTTCAATTCATAGATTTTTAGAGTTTGACTTCCATTTTTTTCACTGCAATTTTATTTCATACACACATATTTTCTTACATGAAAGAACCATAACAATTGAACATTGTTTTACTAATAATATTATTATGACTGATCAATGTTTTGTCTCACTTTAAATTTCTTTTTTATTGTTAATAACTCTGGATGTCAATTACCTTTGACAGGCTGTTGTTGCAAATGCCAAAGAATGGGAGGGTAAACTTGAGGTTCTCACTCGACTCTGGAGATCTTTAGTCCAAAAGCAACAGCAGCTGGATGAATGGCTGGACAGTGCTCAGACAATTCTTGATGATACTGATGATGATCCAGACAGTCTTATACGCAAACACAAAGTGAGGAGCTTTGTTTCATTTATTTGTCGATGTTGAAAGATATTTTGATAGCATAAAATAATAAATTAGGATAAAATAATGCTGTAGATAGAAATGGTATTTACTATCTATTATTACTAAGAGTTGCGGTGATAAAAATCAGTAAAAATGTTGGGGGTTTTTTGCAATTGATCCTACTTTGATATTGAGAAAAACTGAAATAAAACTTACTGTCCCTTATGTCTGAAAATGAAAATAACTTGTTTTTATTGTCATCTCTCAGATGTTCTTTGATAAAGTAGACCCAAAAATATTGACTGGTTATGAGTCAACAGCCAAGGAAATTCTTCAAAAGCTAGAAGCACCAGAGAAAAAACCTCTCTCTGAAAGGCTATCTGACACAAAAGAAAGAATGGAGGTAAGAATGGAATTTTTGGATTGTCAATTGCACCATAGCATTGCTAGTTTTTGTCTAGTATTGTGATGTAAGAGAGAAATGGGAACTAATTATTATATTACTCATTATTGATCAATAGCCATGATAATGATTTTGAAATATGTAATTGATTTATAATGGGTGGCAACAATGGAAAAACTGTTTTAATCTGAGTGTAAAAGAGAGTCAAAAAATAAATTCTATGTATATTGATTTACTTTAATAAAAAGAAATTTTGCTGTTGGTCAATTTGAAAATGTCAATGTATCTGAAATGTCTTTCAATGCAAGAGCCTTTTCCATTAATTTACTTGATATCAATCTATATTTTTGTTATTTTTATTTGATTGTCTCTCCACTTTGCATTTTTCACATTTGTTTTATTTTGAATGAATATTTTTTAAGCATGTCCTGTACCATGCTCCTATCAAACTCCTGAAGCTGGAATTTGCTAGCCCTGAAGATAAGTTTGAGCAGTTCATTGAGAAGGCTGAGGTAGCTTTACAGCAACAACAAAGCCAAATAAAAAGTAACCAGAATGTAAAGGAAGCTTTACTGAAACATAGAGTAAGTTATATCTTCATTTGGGATCAATATTTTGCGATTTGTCTATTGCCTTCTGATTTAAAGCTTTGAAATCTCATTGTTATACTATATTTTTAATTTACCACAATTTTCATCATAAATGATTTATTTCAGATATCTACATCTGCATATTTCCTCATATTTCTTCATAGATTAATTTGTTAATTTTATTTTCAAGCATTATTAGATCTTGTTCAAAATCATAATATGAAGATTTGGAAAAAAAATTATGTTTTGAAATAATTTTGTTTTAACTCACTGGGTCTACCTTACTGAACCACTTCCATTCAGCTCAGACTGACGATTATTACCAAATTTCAATGCTCATTCATAGACTAAGTCTACTTTCTATGACATCCAATTTTACACATAAATCTAAGTTGGTCGCAGTTAAAAACAACACTAGAAATATATTTTAGATGGAAGATGTTTTTCTTTTCCTTTTGACACAACTAAATCACCACAAAACTGCAAAAAGGAAAAAAAAAAAATGCTTTGTAAGAGGAAACATAATAGATCTTAAATCTAGAGATTTGACCAAATATTTTAGCAATATTGCCATGACGTGATATGCCGACGGAAGACCACAGACGGTGCGCCGCTAATGACGTGATAATACGTTGATATGCCGACAGTAGACTCCAATGAGTGAACTCCGTCCCCACGCCCATAGTCCCTAAAGTCACAGCGATCTGGCACGATGTGTGACTAGATCTAAGAAAGTGAGGAGGGTGGGGTGGGGGATGGTGCAAGATTCAAAGCATTTGTTCACGACAATTCTTCATTATATTCTGTGTACCCCATAAGAAGGGCCACCCTACGCCCCTGGGTATGATTGGGTTTAGGAAACTTAATACATCAACTTTGATTCCGTCAATTATCATAACATTCAAGATGTTCACGACCTCATTTCCATCCATTTTTTTTTTTTGGCTCATTGCATAGTTTGAAAACAAACAAACAAACAAAATGTTTAAGCAATATTCCCTGAAATTAGTTGGCTGATTGACATGGTGTTATCTATTCCAGCTATCAACACAATGTTTTGTTAAACACATTTATTAATCGATAATATGTTCGTAGGTAAGACACTTTGAACCATTCACCCCACTAAATTCATATTAATGTGGATGATTAGCAAAGCCGTTGAGAAAGTGTTGGCCATGTCCAAAGAATATTATATTATCGTGCCTTGCAAGTCTTGTCCCCACGTCTTCTTTGTTGCTGTCGGTCAGGCAAGTGCAATACTCGTTGTAATGCGACAAGAGCATGCATGTGAACATGAAAATAGGGGTATTATAAGTCTTATTCACTTTCCATAAATATACATACAAGTTTTTTTTTTCGAATTTTAAATCATATTTATACACACTAGCACAATGTGTGTATCTTATATGACGTCACTTGTTTCTCTATGTTGTTAACGTTTGGATCCATTAAAGAAATGGATAAAAATCTAACTTGATCTTTGTAGATCTATTAAATTCATTCCATTGTGCTATATTGGTGACCCCGACGTGATGCTGTTAACGAATCGTCGTTAGAACTAAATAAATCACGTCGGGGTCACCAATATAGCACGATGAAATGAAGTGAATAGATCTACAAAGATAAAGTTAGATTTAAACAATTAATTCAATGGATCCAAACGATAACAACGTAGAGAAACAAGTGACGTCATATAAGATACACACATTGTGCTAGAGGGTGCACGCACCACACACCTCTTCCCTAACACAGACAACTCATGGAGTTCCTTGGTATATTAAACTTTTATCACCATTTTACTTCAATTCTGCGCCCACTTTACCGTGCCCTTATATCTTCCAGGCCAAGACATGTTCTCGATTGGTTTCAAGGAATGAACCAGTCCTTTCTGGCTGGCAAAGAAGCTCTAGCTAATGCTACCATGTGGTACTCCCGTGCACAGAATGCCCAATTGTGCTGACGTGTAATGCACGTTGGTGCCATTCCTGAGCAATTATACGAATGGTCACTGGGAACCACTAGCCTTTATCAGTCGTCAACTGAGGACACCAGAAATAAAATACAGCACTTTTGACCAAGAGCTCCTTGGCATCCATTTGGCACTCCACCATTTTAGCTACATGTTGGAAGGCAGACAGTTCACCATCTAAGCAGATCACAAACCTTTAGTCCATGCGATTTCAAAGGCCACCGAACTATGGTCTGCGCGTCAACAAAGACAATTCTCCGCCATCTCTGAGTTCTGCACTGACACCAGACATCTTTCTGGAAAGAAGAATGTGGTTGCCGATTGCCTCTCTCGTGATGTCACTGCCGCTCTTGCAGTTTCGTTGGGTATTGACTATACAGCTATGGCTACAGCACAAAGTTCAAGTTGAGACATAGAAGTTTACAAAGCGACACTCACAAACTTGAAGATAACTAAGACCAAGTTGAGCGACCAAGGACCACAACTGCTTTGTGATATTTCAACTGGCCAAGCTCGTCCCATCGTTCCGTCAGAGTTCAGACGTCCGGTGTTCGAGGCTGTCCACAATCTTTCACACCCAGGGGTTACGGCCACTGTCAAACTCATCGCAGAAAAATTCTTTTTGAATGGCCTACGCCATCAAGTTAGCATTTGGGTAACTGAGTGTAATGAGTGTCAGGCATCAAAAATTCAAATACATACTCGATCATTGCTGGAAATAATTTACAATACCCGACAAAAGATTTTCGCATATAAACATCGATATTGTCGGTCCGCTTCCACAGTCCCACGGTCACCGATACCTTCTAACCATCATTGATCGAAACACACGGTGACCAGAGGCAATTCCAATACCAAATATTACGACGACCGAATGCGTTTAGGCTCTTATGGGAGTATGGATCCATCGTTTTGGCGTCCCTGGTGACATATCACCTGACCGTGGTTCACAGTTCACATCAGCTTTGTGGAACTGAAATATCTAAACGTCTCGGAGTCAGATTAAATTGTTCCACCCCCAAGCCAATGGGATGATCGAACGGTTTCATCGCACTCTCAAGACTGCGCTGAGGGCACGACTCATAGGTCCCAACTGGGTGGAAACATTGTCATGGATACTCCTGGGTCTCAGAACTACTCCCAAAGACGACCTGGGTTTTTCGTCGGCAGAGCTTGTCTACGGTGAACCGCTGACCATTCCTGGTGAGTTAATTTCTTCCAACACTTCACCATGGTCTGCCACTGAATTTTTGACGACATTTCGATCAAGCGCACCTTTACATACACCTAGACCAGCCAATCATCATACTACATCATGCACACATTTACCCCCATCCCTTTTAACGTCCAAGTACGTTTACATACGCACGGATGCCATTAAGGGTCCACTACAAAGACCGTATACCGGCTCATACACAGTAATCGCACCAGGAGATACAACTTTCCTCGTAGGCATAGGTTGTCCAACAGAACGCATCTCGGTAGATCGCCTTAAACCGGCTCTGATAGATTCTACCAAACCGTTACAACTTCATCAGCGGCCACGACGTCTTCCTATGTTACAATGACCAGCTCCTGCCATTAATAGTAATCCTTTTGGAGGACAGACTACGATAACTCAACCCCAGACAGCTCACATCTCGTACAGGACGACCAGTTCGACCACCTGATCGTTACCAATGAACTCCATGAGTTGTCTATCGTAAGGGGGGTGGAGAATGTAGCATGATGTGTGTATCTTATATGACGTCACTTGTTTCTCTACGTTGTTATCGTTTGGATCCATTGAATAAATTGCTTAAATCTAACTTGATCTTTGTAGATCTATTCACTTCATTTCATCGTGCTAGAATCTATAGAACAACAAATTAGTGCAAGTTTGATTTTTTTCTCCATTTTATTTCAAAATCCAAATTTAATCCAAATCCACAATTTGATATAGGGCAAAGTAAGATAATACATTAATGAGGAAAGGAAACGATCGATGTAAAGAACTTCTTATCGTATTTATTGATACGATTATATTTTTGAAAAATAAATACGTTCATTCAAAACAAATTATTTATCAAGCTAATTGATGTTTTATACTGGGTTTTGAGAGAAGAGAAGAGAGAGAGAGAGAGAGAGAGAGAGAGAGAGAGAGAGAGAGACAAATAGAGAGAGAGAGAGAGAGAGAGAGAGAGAGAGAGAGAGAGAGAGAGAGAGAGAGAGAGGAAGACATAGAGAGAGAAAGAGATGGAGAGAATGAGAAAAAAAATAGAGAGAGAGATAGACAGATAAATAGATAGATAGATAGATAGATAGATAGATAGAGAGAGAGAGAGAGAGAGAGAGAGAGAGAGAGAGAGAGAGAGA
>JASKDV010203651.1:0-10721 GCA_032466395.1 Aegires albopunctatus
ACTGATTTGTTTTGGTCTTTCCATCTTAATTCATTATCTATTGTAACTCCTAAGTATTTTGCACTTTGTGTTTCCTTCAAGCTTTGATTGTTTATTTTGTAGTCATAATCAATTTTCCTCTTTTTTCTACACATTTTTAGTACTTGGCACTTAGCAAGATGGAATTCCATATTCCATTTACTTTCCAATTTTTGTAGTGTAAGTTGATTCAGTTGGATGTGGCTATAGATCTATAGTCAAAGTTCTCCCCATCATTCAGTAGCAGTGTGTCAAATGACACAGAATAACACATTCTAATGTAAGAACCCCACTCCTAATTTGAAAAGTAAAAGTGACTGATTTTGAGAAAAAAATAAAAATTCACTTAAATAAACTGAGCTAAAAATCAGTCATTGAATGAAGAGTGTCACCGATAATACGTGTACTCAAGGAATTAAAACCATTCGTATCGTTCTTCAACATGCAGTGGCTTTTTCTTCGGTTTATATTTCTGATTGTGTAAGTGACCCTAACCTTGAGGTAATAACTTATACCGGTATTATCTTTATGACTTGATGATATGTCATGAATATTTGGTTGTATTATATTCCAGATTTTTATTTATTCTCTATTGGCTATCTATTGAGGTTTTAAGATGTAGTTGTAATCACGGCACACGTTCTAACATTAGTCTGGGTTGGCTTTTCCAACTTCTCGAAACATTATTCGTTTAATTCCAGATCTATCTATTTTTCACATTATTTTGTTATAATATTACTTCCTGGAAAACTATTATAGCATAATTATTTTAAATATTGTTACGATCCAACGTACTATACCACTCCCTAATAGAAGTTAGCACACAGATCTAGATTAGGAATTACGTATAACGCAAAATAACCAGTGTTTAGCTTGCATAACAGTTTCATTTCCAGGTAGGCGCAATAATTTGAAACATCGGATAAGGACTTTTGGATACCGTATTCCTTCCATGCTCCAGTGCATAAGTATAATATTATGTACAATGTACCTAGTTTATTACAAAATGGGATCTCTTGAGTATGATAGGGAAGCTATTTTAATGACGCTAACCTCTGCAGATCCTAAGCGGCTCGAGATGCGCTTTGTAATAAAATGACCTGCCAGGAAATCACTGTAATTTAGTGAAAGCATGTTATCTAGAAATTCTCTCTCTCTCTCTCTCTCTCTTTCTCTCTCTCTCTCACACACTCACACAGTTTAAACTGCATTTTTGTGGATTTATCGCTTTACATAATCATGGATAGTTTCTTGTTTGTTGGTTGGTGAATGCAAATGTGTGCATGACAATAACTGATCAATTGGCTGATATGTTGATTGGTTGTTTAATATGTTAATTGATTCGTAGATTCATTGGGTTTTTTTAATTGGTTGATTGGTTAGAAGGCAGATTTGTTGATTTATTTGTTAATTATGAGTATGTAGATTAGTTGATTTAGTGTTGAATTAGGAGAATGATTAGTTCATTTATTAGTACGTCGATTGGTTAATAAAACTGATTGATTGGTTAGAAGGTAGATGTTTGATTAATTGATTGATTGACTATATTGGGTTTCATAATTCTCTGACACATCTCATTCAAATGTCCATGATACACTCAGGGTGTTCATAACGTTAGTACACATTCTTTCTTCAGATTTTGTAGTTGAATAGATTAAAAGTTTCTCTCTTTACGCCATATAAAAAATGATGACGAATTATTTAAATGAGTTCTCAATACAGCGGGGCCTCACAGAACAACGTGGTATATTTTGACTCATAGCACGAGACAGAACAAAAAAAAAAACAAAAAAAACAAACAAACAAACATGAACACAAAATCACTTCTTCATCCTTACACGACTACCACCCCCCCCCCCCCCTTCCCTTTCCCGTACCCCTCCTCTTCTGATCCTTTTTGCAATGGCTTATAAATTAAAACGGATTTGTGTTCAGTTTAATAGCGTGTTGTCTCACTCTGTCACAGACGTAAACTTTTCAATTATATCTTTTACACAATATCGTTAAATAGATCTGTTTATCACTCACACAGTGTCATTTCTCGTTGTCAACTTCTTTTTCTGAATAGTACATAATATTAACTTAATTAATTTTGATTTAAATTGCATCACTCATAACGCCCGATGTAATCAGTCCTATTCATTATTCAGGGCTACCACTCTCTAAAAAGCCTGAGTGTGTATGTACATGGGTGTATGGGTGTGGGTGTGTGCGCGTATGTGTGTGTGTGTGTATGTACGTTGGGAGACTAGGGAGGAAAAGAGTGTGGGGGTGTGTGGTTTGTGTTCACTGTAGCAATTAACGTCACGGTGACTATTTCACACTTTTCTCGTGGAATTGTCAAAGAGGAAAACCGAAACGGTGAAACTTCATATTATTGAAATACCGTAATCATGAAAAATCGCGACATATTTTGTATAACGTAAAGGGGAAAAAAATCCAAAATATGCAACTTTCAAAGTTGAAATTTTTATGCCTTAACGTTATGAACAATCCCAGCCCACTTCCAAAATTTCACCGAAATCCAAAAGACAGATTCAGCGATGCAGCGTTTTTTCTGTGACGGACAATTTGAAACGAACTGTATAGTAGTCGCATTGGTTGAAATATTGGTTAATTGATAGATGATTGTTTAAGTGATTAGTAGGTTGATGGTTAATAAATTAGTTGGTGGATTGGCAGATTGATTCGTTATTTCATAAGTAGGTTGATGGTTAATTGGTTAATTGATTAGTATGTAGATTAGTTGATTAATTGATTTATAGATTAATCGGTATTTTGGTTATTTGATAGGTTGGTTGATTATTAGGTAGATGGTTGATTGATTGATTTATTGATTGGTAGGTAGATTGATTGATTATTAGGTTGATTAATTAATGGATTAGTAAGTAGATTGGTTGATTAATTGGTTGATTGGTTGATTATTTGGTTGATTGATTAGTAGGTTCATTGGTTAATTAATTGGTTAGTAGATTCATTGGTTAATTAATTATTTAGTAGGTTCCTTAGTCGATTAATTGATTAACTGATCAGTAGGTAGATTGGTTGACTAATTGGTTGATTGATTATTGAATTCATTGGTTAATTGATTAATTAATCAATATGTAGATGGATGATTAATAGATCATTTGATTTGTAGGTAGATACATTGGTTGATTAATTGGTTAATTAATTGATTAGTAAATAGATTGGTTGATTAATTGGTTGATTGATTAGTAGGAAGAATTGACGATTAAGTTGGCTGATTGATTTTACGGTAGATGATGGAATAATTGGTTAAACGATTAGTAGGTGGATGGTTATTTAATAGATCGATTTATTAGTAGGTAGATTGGTTGGTTAAATGGTTGATTTATTAATAGGTAGAGTGGTTGATAAAATGGTTGATTGATTAGTAGGTAGATTAGTTGATTAATTTGTTGATTGATTAGTTTGTAGATTGGTTAATTAATTGATTGTCTAGTAGGTAGATTGTGGCTTATTCATTGGATTATTGATTAATAGTTAGATTAGTTGATTAATCGGTTGATTGATTAATTTGTAGATAGGTTGATTGATTGTATTATAAATTATTAGGTTAATTGATTGGTTAATCGGTTGATTGATTAGTGGGAAGAATTGAACGATTAAGTTGGTTGATTATTCGGTATATCGTGGAATAATTTTTTAAGTGATAAGTAGGTGGCGGGTTAATTAAATGATCAATTGATTAGTAGGTAGTTTGGTCGATAAAATTGTTGATAGATTAATAGGTAGATAAAGCGATTCATTGGTTGATTAACTGGTTTAATAATTAATAGGTAGATTATATGATTCACTGGTTTGTTTCTTAAGAGGGTGATTAGATGATTGATCGATTGATTGATTAGTTTGTACATATTTTGAATAATTGGTTTATTGATTAATAAGTAGATTAGTTGATTAAATTGATTAATTGATAAATGCGTAGATTGGATAATTAATTGGTTAATTTATCAATAGATAGAGTGGTTGAATAATTGGTAGATTGGTTGATTAATTGGTAGATTGGTTGATTAATGGGTAAATTGGTTGATCAATTGGTTTATTGGTTATTAGGTATATTAGTTGATTAATTGCTTAGTAGGTAAATTGTGGTTGATTTGATGGTTTATTGATTAATAGGTAGATTAGTTTATTAATCGGTTGATGATTAGTTTGGTTGATTACATTTTTTATAATATGTATGTTAATTGATTGATTAATGAGTGGAATAGATAATTAATCAATTATTTAGTAGGTAGAATACTTAATAGGTTAATTTGTTTATTAATCGGTTGGTTGATTAGGAAAAATTGACAGTTAAGTTGGCTGATTGATTTTACGCTAGACGGTGGAATAATTGGTTACTGATTAGTAGGTGAATTGTTAATCAATTGATCGATTGATTAGTAGGTATATTGGTTCATAAAATGGTTCATTGATTAGTAAATAGATTAGTTAATTAATTTGATGATTGATTAGTTCGTTGACTTGTTGATTAATTGATTCATTATTATACATTATCCCCATAATCATCATCATCTTAATCATTATTATTATCATAATTCCATCCATTCCATTATTACCAACATCATCATCATCATCATCATCATCATCATCATCATCATCATCATCATCATCATCATCATCATCATCATCATCATCACCATCACCATCACCATCACCATCACCACCACCATCACCATCTCTATCTTCATCTTCATCATTATCGTTACCCTCATCCTCATTATCATTATCATAATCATCGTCATCATCATTTTTGGTACACTTGTAGGAAAGTTATGATTATTGATTGTTATGCTGAATGCTCCTCGATGAGTTGAGATGGTTCTGATGTTAAATAGCCTACCAGATAAGTGGATATGTGACTCTGCATTGAGCAGAGAAACTAAAAAAATATATATTATATAATCTTTCATCATCCCCATCACCATCACCATCATCATCATCATCATCATCACCATCACCATCATCATAATCCCAGTCATAATCACAATGAGGAGGATAATGATGGTGATGAGGAGAATAGTGAGAAGAAGGGTGTAGAAAATTACTCCGAAATTAACAGCACTAACATCCGTGTTGGCAGCATATATAGCAACAAACGTTATAATGGTACCAAAGTAAAATGCCTTTACATTAGCAAAGTAACAGAGTGAGAATTATGGCAAGAACAAATAAACGACGTTTGACACACAAACTAACGCTTTTAAGAAGTAATGAAATTAGGTTGTCTGGGGACCTATTTGTAGGGCTGCAATAAATTTTAACATTAGTGATTTGTATTTCTGCTGAAAGATGTCATGACAGTAGTTTTTTAGATACACGTAACCCCGTGTCAATGTTTTCCATTGGTTTTCGGGCTGCGCGTAACTTTTCTGTCTCTTAGCTACCTTAGAGACAGTCCTCAACATTACACGATCTTAGATAAGGATGTAGTTAATCAATACCTACTTTGAGATCCTTTGAAAAAACTTTGACCAAAATCCACTATAGAAAAATGTATCCAATAATCACTGCAGTAAGTGGTGTGTATGGAAGGCCGGTGGAGATATCAATATAAAAAGGCCTAATGGTAGGGAAAACACCCTTCACGTGTTATGCACATTCCTTGCAACGCCTCTAGCCTTGGAACCCCTTGTCTCAACTGACGTTGTTTGCCTCGGGAATTCTACAAGAGATGAGACTGCAGTCTTCATGACGTCATCGTCAGCGGGCATCGACCGATGACGTCACATGGATGGTGTGATAATTGGATGAGTGGGGCTAATCCAAGCTCGCTGGTTGGCTAGTGCTACGGATTTTCCCCGGGCAGGCTCCATGGCCTTGTCCATCATCGGCCGGGATCCCCGTCTCACCGAGACGGCTATTTGAGGGAAACCTAACGACCTGTACTGAATTTAGGGCAAACCATGAAACGTCACATGGTCCAAAGGCCTCGGTTCCGAGCGGAGAGATCGATATCAACAACGACGACACACTACAGAGCGATGAATCGTAAGAAAAGAGAAGAGGCGGGGAGAGAGGTAGTGTAATTTGTGTAGGAGTTGATGGGGTAGAGGGGGAGGAAGAATGTGATCCAGATTGCTATTACTGTAAGAGAAGGTCTGGGAAAGGTTGGCTTGAGGACAGTCATGGGAAATCAAACTTGCAGAGAATGGAATCACTTTTGATTCAGCCTTGGAAGCTGGTGCGTAAAAGCTAAGTCAGCACTCTTTCTGTATCACACACATTTGGATTGTGTCTTTGTGTCTCGTTACGATTGTTTTGCTTTGATGACGATGTATTGTTTGCGTCTCTGATATTTTTTCTTCTATATTTTCATTGTGAATATTTCTTTTCACCATATCTATTGTCTTTAATCATAATGCGTGGTTTTCTAGATCTATTATCTTTGCGTTAGTAAAACCATGCTTTTCGTCGTTTACATAGTATCCAGGGTCATAATGTTTTTAATTCATAGTAATTAACACATGGTAGAAGATATAATTAGGTTAAGAGGGAAATAGGTCATTGACATCTGTGAAGCAATACATTATAGCGGAAGACATTTGGCTGTAGACCCTAATGTCTTAATTTAAGTCCCTTTTAATTTGGTACAATGTCGAGTACCTTGAAAAAACATTACTTCTAGGAGACCTTGAATATCGTTTATTAGATAGAATAATATTAAGGGTAGCCCCTTTCAAATCCATAGCTCACCTCTGTATTACTCTGCAGTAAATTTCGAGGAATTATGAGACATTAAAAATTTGGAATTGTGTGGTAGTCTTCTTGGACACTTGGTCAGAAGATAATCTTTACAACTGCGGAAATAGAAGTCTTCGAGATGTAATCCTTGCACCCGAGAACAGATAGAATTTGTTTTATTATGATCCTATATAATAGTTTATAGGTGGGATCATTTGGGCAAAAGCGTAATGTCTAGCCCTGGACCTGACATTGTCGCGTGCAATTCATTTAGGTTTACGTCCAATAATGAAATTATCTCTGATGGTAAATGTTAATAGACTGAATCTACTCGTGTCTTTAATAAGTCGTGCAATATTAGAAAAGTTTTTTGTGACACTTAAAAGGGTTCATCCTTGAATATCACTAATCTGGCATTAATTAATAAACAACAATAATCATACCTCGATGGCATAGAAAAATTCGCCTCTATTTTTATAAAAAGTGAGATATTATCTAGCATTATCGGATGATTATGACGATAGAAAAGTGAAAAAGAAGAAAACAAGAAAGAGAAGAAAAGAATAATAAAAAGAATAGAGATACTATTACTGGAAAAGAAGCGGGGGTGGTGGTGGGGATACTGTAACTGTAGATCTGGTGTTTGATTTTTTTTTTCTTTCTTCCTTCATTGCATGTTGTCGTATCGCTAGTTGGGCGTGGAAGGGCTGAGAACTAGGTCAGTCGGGGATAGAACGACCTGAGATCGATCGATTCGAGTTGTTGTGCTCACTCACTGGTTCTGTGGCTCACTCTCCGTTTCTCCACACCCTCCTGCTCCCAATTTAGTTATGTCTGTCCTACTCATTTTTCTTTTTTTCTCTCTTTCGTCTGTCTTCCAATTTCTCTTCTTGCTCGTCTCCTACTCGTGTTTGGTTTCAACGAATATTTTAATGAATGAAAATTATAATGGAAGTATAATTTATTTATGGGTGTTAAGTTTGAAATCGTTCTAATGCGTTTAGGGTGGTGGTAAACCACAATGATTAAAACGTATTATATTATAGGATATTAGGGTTAATTGAGCGATTTTGGCCTACTTTAACATTGGAGTAAATACATTGACGATACCTAAGTGGATCGACGTCAAGTGTTGGTTACTTTAATATTGGAGTAAATACATAGACGTTACCTAAGTGGATCGACGTCAAGCGTTGGATACTAATGTAACAAGATTCGTGGTGTATTTCCTCTCCCCTCCATAACCCCAACCCTGATGTAAAGATACCTTCTAGTGCATTCTTACTCTACGTCTTTTAATTACATTGTTTAAGCAATTAACAGATATCTGGATAGCTGTCGTTTGGCTCAAGTTTAATTGCTCTTTTTAGGAAAGTATTATGCATATAGTTCATTTTCAGTTAATTTTGTAAGGGACAGCTTAGGCTGAAGGCTGACGGAACAAGTCGCTCGACACCCATGATGTCACTTATAGAAAATGTTCTATGACATCATATAAACATTTTTTGAACAACACTCGATGAATGGCGTGCAACTTTTTGTTTGTGACTGACATTTTGGGCTGTTTGTATGACGACATTCCAATAACTTCCATTCACTTGCCGTCAAGCTTTTGTACATTAAGAGAAAAAGTGGCAAGTGACGTTACAGATGACTGAATGACGAACAACTTGCTTTGTCTAAGCATTGGTGTATGGGTAGGAATAATGGAGGTTTGGGGGGGTGGGGGGAGGGGGGAGGAAGTCTGTTGTTTCGTTTTGTTCGCTCCTAGTTTTACTTTAGTTTGTGTTCCATCGTCTCATGGAAGTTGATCGATTTAAGTTCAAGCGGTATACGTAATATGAACTCCGCTATTATAGTATTTCCCTTTAAAATTTCATAATCTGAAAATTTCATGCCAGAAACCAAAGTGTCCAATAATTTAAAACCAATTTTACTCACACAATGACAATATTAATATCAGTGTAGGGCAAAACTAGATTTGCCATGCATAATTACTTGGGTCTGTTTGATTGTTAAATTTTTGTAATGTTTTTCTCACTTTTGTTGTATTTACCTGTAGTAGAATTAAATCCAATCTAGATTTGATGTTGTGGTGATGACATTGTTGATAATGTTATTGATGTCGTTGTTCTTGTTGTTCTTGTTGCTGGTGGTGATGGTGGTGGTGGTGGTGCTTTAATGTGCATCTTCTTAACTGTGGACACCCTTTTGATTTAGGCTTTGTTTTCGACGTGGTGTCGTCGGCTTGCAATCATAAATTTGGGGGTCGATTTATTTTTGCTGACCGATCCGACACTGCGCTCTAATTTTAAGAAATCTCTTGACAAATTAAAGTTTTTCAGTCCAATAAAGATGCAAATCCTGGTAAGGCAGCATCTAATATTTAAAGATTTTACCCGTATTCAAAAGATAGGAAGCTCTTAAAAGCAGCACCTCATCAGGTAATCTGTACGCTCATTGTGGAATTCAAGTATGATGATGATGATGTTCGTCCTTCGCATGCAAAGATGACCATGAAATCTGATCACTGGGGTGTGGGGGCTGGGGGTGGTGGGAGGTGGGGGAGGGGTGGTGGAGTGGGTGCTGAGATGAATAATGAGGCCGATCGTCGCACGGAAGGGTCTGCATCAATGAGGGCAGGAGATGTTGGGAGCAAGACAGGACTGGGAGGAGGGGCTTTGCAGATCTTTCCTTTAAATCAAGTAACATTCTAGTATCTCACACCCCACCTGGAGTATAGGATGGGGACTATTTCTATGAATGTATCTATGTATACATGTATGTATGTTTGTATGTATGCATGAATGTATGTTTGTATGTATAAATGCATATTTGTATGTATAAATGTATGTTTGTATGTATAAATGTATGTTTGTATGTATATGTATGTTTATATGTATACATGTATGTTGGTATGTATGTGTGTGTCTATGTATGTATACATTGCGGCTTTGCATGTATGCAATGTTAACCTTCGCATATTTCTCAATGCATAGGAAACCTATGGAAAGTCATGGCAACAGTTTAACACCCTATAGTAAATGGCCAAGTGGTTAAGGCATGGCACTGCAATCTGGGTGCCACGGTTTGGCATATTAATGGATTTCCTTCGCCAAGATTAATTTTCACCTTATGTCCATCTGCAGTGCTACACTGCCGCTGTCGTCAGCAGAAAATTGGTTTTTTGACATAATAAATCTCTGGGACGTTAATTGCTGCTGAAGATCGTGGCGTTATTTTCTTTCTATTGATTTTTTTTTTCCCGGGCAAATGAAATTATTTCTCAAAGAATTTCCATTTCATTTTCCTGTATTTCTTCATTTTTTAAAAGTAGAAAATAAAAGGGGAAAATAAGGAAAGAAAAAAGAAATTAACCTCAAACAAAATCCATAACATGAATATAATTGAATTAAAAGCACAACATTGTCTTAGATTTTTAATTTGATTTAATAATATGCTCTTTTTATATTCGTTCTCTATTTCCTGCATTTGCCCCGGGTTTTGCAAATTTGATATAGTGTTGATCGATATTCAAAGATTTCAAAACACAAGTAAAAATTATTGACAAATAAGCAACGAATAAGCGAAAAAGATCGCTAAGGAAAAAAAAGGAGAAGCAGATACACACATATACATCTCTACAAAAACACATGCATGCATAGATACATACATGTATACATAGACAGATACATAGACACACACTTAGACACATATATAGACTCGTACATACATACATACTTACATACATACATACGTACATACATACATACATACATACATACATACATACATACATACATACATACATACACACAAGTATAAATACATACACGCATGTATGCATAGACACACACTGAGACACATACATAGACACACACTCATACACTTACATAGACATATACATAGACACGAACATATCGAAATTCTTTATTTCTGTAAAGACATATCAATCATATTCATTTGAATATAAACACATGGTTAACGTTACA
>JASKDV010203662.1:0-10720 GCA_032466395.1 Aegires albopunctatus
GAAGAAGAAGAAGAAGAAGAAGAAGAAGAAGAAGAAGAAGAAGAAGAAGAAGAAGAAGAAGAAGAAAAAGAAAAAGAGGAGGAAGAAGATGAAGGAGTAGAGGAGGAAGAAGAAGATGGTAATTTGGAGATTAGAGAAATAAAGAGAAGGAAGCCGACTAAATATAAAAATATAATAAACTGTAAATACATGTAACAACATTATTATCAGCAACAATATCATCATCAGCGATTACTAATGACATTAACATCACAAAAAGAATGATTAAAAAAAAAGAAAAAGAAAGTGTTATGAACTTGTGTGAAGCAGCTCTTGTAGGTCAGATGAGGTTTTATAGCACAATATTGCAGGACGGATGAAAGAAAACCAAAGGTAACAATACCTGTCAATATTACAATCTTACTCTTGCTTTCATTTCATCATTATTATGAGACTTTACTTTAGTGGCGAACTAAATTTGATAATTATTTGTGAATTGACAAAGCTTAAGAAAGATAGAATTATCTCGATGTGAACTCTATAACAATCGATTGAAAAGACAGTCATGATGTAATGCTGCAAATAGGTGCCAGACCATTGCCAGTATGTAATCCCTGTAGCTTGTCGGGCTAATCAGAGAAACTGAGAACAGTTTAGGTTTGGCCGGTATGCTTAGGGGTCAATTACAACAAAATCATGAACTTTATTCTTCCAAAAATTTCACACAATGTGGAGAGGCATATTATTAAAATAATATTTGACAGAAAAAGGTTCCAGTTTTGATAGTTAGCTATACAGATTTATTTCTCTATAATACTTTATCTATCCATTTATGTATCTATCTATCTATTTGTCTGTCTTAAGTCTTCCAAAAATTTCACACAATGTGGAGCCATATTATTAAAATAATATTGAAAAAAAAAAGTTTCCAATGTTGATAGCTACCTATACATATTTATTTCTCTGTTATACTTTATCTATCCATTTATCTATCTATCTATTTATCTGTCTATACATCCAACTGTTCATAAATATATCATATTCAAAACCAGTCACTCTAATCCAATCCAGAAATTGACATACTTGTATCATCACTCGCGCACACCATTTCCTATTATCATACTTCGGTTCCTTAACAAAACAATTATTGTCTTCAGAGTTTTCCAATAGGATTCGTCCGTCAACGCTACCAGCGGACTCTTACTTCACTACAAGTATCTTGAATAACCCATCACCGACTGACATGAGAAAAAGCTAACGTTGACGCTAATTATTTCCACCCTTATCCTCATTAAGTCACTCTCGGGGGGTTCCTTCAAGTCTCGAGGCCACTTCGGATTAATAGAAAACGAAAAACAGCAGCCTATGAATACCAGCGAATTTCTCCAAGCGGACGACTGGGTTCCAGAGGGCTAAATCGACCACACCCAAGATATTTCTCGAGACATCGAAACGATGCAAAGGAGACACATGATTCTAAAAACCATAGAGCGTTGCAGGCTTTCTATAGAATAAAATTTTGCGGCTTCTTCTCACAAAAATAGGGTGATGATATTTGGGCTGAAAATCCTTGGAGCTATGTTGTATGAGACGCATGCTAAATAAAGAAATGAAAAGAAATCAAAGTAAAAGTATAATGACGAAAGAGAAAGAGAGACAGAGAAGGAAAGAGGGAGTGAAAGTGAGAAAGAATGACTGGATACTCTGACTAAACAAAGTAATGTTTGGCCGTCACGATTGCCTAAGGAAGTCTTCATAGCTCGAGGGCATTGTTGAAATGCCATCGCAAGTTTTTGAGCGTGTTCGGTATTTCATTCTGTGACATTCTCTAAATCTCTCCCAGGCATTTCAAAAGAGACATTGAGGGATATTAATTTATTCCAGCCTAAGTACCACGGGAGACATGGATGAGAGAGATGAGAGATGCACGATAGTATAGATCTACAACATAATTCTTTCTGAAGGCCTTCACACTGGCCCACAGGGGAAAGATTAAGACATTTGACATGAAGAGCCGACTAGGTTAATTATAAGAAAACGTTTCAGAATAACATTGTTATTCTCATCAGCTGAACATACAAATATTGTAATAAAGTTTTCTAAAAATTTTGAAAATGCATATCAAATTGATTCTTTTGCACGAAAGGTCCTTTACTGTTTAGTATTCATGACACTTTAAAAACTCTCCTTGAAACTTGAAGGATTAGTTTAGCCCTGCAGAACTACTTACTATTACAATTCCAGCTTTAACAATTTATTGTGCTATCTAAAATCGATTTTTAAATAAAGTATCATTGCTTATACATATCATTGTATTATTAACAAAATACCATTAGGCATGGGAATTAAACTGCGCCGATATGATTGTTGAATATTAATAACCCATTGAATATTAACGACACCTCCCCGCCCAAACATCGCCATTAGATTGTACTTCCCTCAAGCGACTTGGACGCTAGCATGTGCAATTCAATGAATGGAGCATTATAATTCACCCGAAACTAGTTAATAAAGAACAAGCAAAGCAAACTGAAATAAAAACCCAAGCATGAAGTTATGAAATTAAATGCAGCATGCTTCAATTTCTATTGACAAACTCCGCAATAACTTCTCCAATATTGTTGATCATTTCTTTTTTCAAAACGTGAACGTGTCCGCCTCCACCCCAGCTTCAGCTTGCGATCACCCTTACAAAGGTTTCAGAATCTCCTTCTTCACTTCACTCCATCCTCGATTATTCTCTATTTTGGCGGTCCTGTCGATGATATTTTCATCCGTCAAACCTTCCAACACAAAGGGTTATTACTCATGACTCATGTCGAATTTCTTTTTAACCTATTTTTAAAAAATCTGTTTCCTTTTAAAAGTAAAACAAATAAGAAGTAAAAGTCATTCTTATATAAGGCACATATCAAGAGCTAGGGCACATATCCAGAGCTAGGGCACATATCCAGAGCGAAGCCTTGTCGAAGGCCCTTTACAATGATCATTTTACTCCCATGACCGACAGCAACCAGAATATTTAGGACAAGACTTTTGATCTTTTAAGGCCTGTACCATATATCGTAATGATTTAACTTTTCGTTCTTTTGAAAATATTTCCATAATACTCAACTAAACATTTTGGATTACTGGTTTGTTGTAACTTCCCTCTAACCAAAATGAATCTTAAGTTGCACAGTAACACCACTGTGAGAGACATGCTTCGTTGATAGATTGCTTTATTTAATTTTAAAAGTTTGAAATGTTGGTAGCACACATAGCTATAGTTGCTTTAAAAATATTGCTTGTAAATAATATCCTTTGTTTTTTTACATAAAGTATAACTGAAAACCTATTTCAAATGAAGAGAATCTTTATGAATACAGAATCTTTAGAAAACCCAAATATTGAATTCAATAAAGATGATAATATATTACTGATCAGAAAAATGATTGTATTTTATTCAGTGAAAATATTATGTCCATTTATCGTATTTTTACAATATGTAATAATATAATTGGAAACACATTCCAGAGTGAAAGAAAACATTGAGATTTCAAAGAGAATTGTTAAATCTTAGACCATTGTTGCAAAAGTAATGCTATTAATAAATTATTCATTTATCGCGAAGAATTTTAAACATGTAAAATCCATGGATTTCTTTTTAATTCTTGCTCATAGAATATCATACTTGTTAAATAGAAGGACAATTTTCCATAACATACATTGTAGCAGCAATTGTGATATCAAACATTACATAAATTGCCCGCGAGTAATACATACATACGCCTAGGCGATCCTTTATGTTTGAAAACCGTTCTCTACAAGCTTTACAAATGTCAAATCTTCCATATAGAGTTCTCTGTCTCATAGGATCAGCGATCAATCAAAATCTAATTTTTAGAAACATTCATATATTTCAATATTCAATGGCATTTTAACAGCCACTTCCATTAAAGGGGAAAAAAATCTATTACAATTTTATAACACATAACTTAGTAGCATTCCCTCTTCGATTGAGAATATCATTTTACATCAGTTTATTATCAAGTTCTGACATTTGTCTAAACGTTTATCTTTTAAAGGTGTGTTTTTTCCTAATTGAAAATCAAAACTCATACTATCGTGGCTAGATTCTACTTTTTTCAATAAAGGTTTTAAAACTATGATAAGATACTTATGTTAAACTGCTTAATGGGCTGTCATTATTCATTATTTTCTTGAATATTGTTGCCGCAAATGCGGTTGAGGCATTTAATTGGTTGCTATTTTAAGTTTGGCTTCCGGGAAATTTCATTACATATTAAGAAGAACGCTAATGATCTCGTGAATGAAAACATGACGATTTGTTCTCCACACATTAATGAAGCATACTAATTATTTTAAAGAAAAGGAAAGCAATAAACAAAAAGCTCAATTTGACAGCAACAACAACAATCGCAAAGAATAAGAGGAATAACAAAATCAAGATTTAAAACAAGAACATGAACAAGAACACATGGTTGACACCACCATCAACGCCATCACCACTATCAAGAACGATAGGTAAAACAAAACAGCAACAATGATTACAACATATAATCAAAAACTAAAAAGTATGTTGAGAAACCCTTAGCCCCAGAAGGCCCGTACAAATGATATAAACGTAGGTGCAAGTAAATATATTACCTTTAATAATCTTTAATTCTAATTTAACAGCAAGAATGTATTTTCACTATTTAGTTATTGGTGATTAAAAATTACAATTGGCAAATCCTTTTTGCTTCATTCATTGAATAACGTACATGATGGCAAATGGGTTAAGACAAGATGGAAAATCAGTCTAATGTAAGAAAGGGCAAAAATTACAATATAGAATAGAAAATACATATAAAGAAACAATAAATGAAAACAAAATTTAACTGAACAAAATATAACAGACTGGAAAAGAAATTAAAATGATAATATAGAACAAAAATAATATTCATGGTGAGACCTTGGACATAAAAAGTGCTGAGAAAAATGTTCCTGAAGTATTATTAGGTATACGATAATGGCAATGCATTCAAAGGCCATGTTTCTGATATCGGGGTGTTCTACTTACGATGGGATAGAAATTATCAGAGGTAAGCTTAAAATGGTATTGTATTTATTAAATCTCAAAGATCATTCCAAATGAGTTGTCGTATCTTACGGTTCTTCTTTTTTCTGTTTTTAAATCTCTACTACTCAATATACTTAACTATGCATCTTGGCTCCACATATCCCGACAAATAAACAACCCATGGGCACAAATGACCCATTGCCAAAGTAATGACATTTACATTCGCTCTATAAGTAAATAACTAGAAACAGGTTACTTCTCATGTGTGAAAAAACACGATTAAACAACAAGCAATCACAAACAAAATAGCAATTGCTCGTAGTTCCAAAGATCATGATCTAGAATTATGTAGATCTATGGAATCAATAAAAATGAGTTCAATATGCATTCGAGGGATATAAGCAAATACCTTCCACCCTTTCAAACAGATCACCGGAGTTTAAATTAAATAGCCCGTGGTACAATATCACCCACCTAGTATCTTACAGTATAAGATGTTTTTCGACCACTTAGATTCCAAGTTGTTAGATATAAGTCTTATGATGAACTATATTTCCAATGATCTATGGGATTCTTGTGGCCTAAAGATTTAAATTGGATTGGGTGGGCTAATAACATGAATATTGATTTAGAATACAAGAAAACAGTTTCTGGGAATTTTCAACCTCTTTCGCTCCTTAACGCTGTAAGAAATACAAAGGACTGCAATAAAGAAAAAGAAGGTGTTTCTTTTTTAAAATGTTATTGCCAGTTTGAGTCTATTTCATTTTTACCATACTTAAAAGGATTTTATCTCTTCGAAGATGATTTATCTGCCAGAAGGTTTCCTAACAACCCATTTACCGTTACGTGTATATTCTTGTAGCGAACTATTTATGATCCAATCAGTCTCGAGCTAGAATTTCATATTCGTTTGTATTTTTCCTAGAAATAAATTATTAATTAACTATATTAGTAAAATATTTATCACCTATGTACTTTCTGAAATCATCGAGATTATGCCCAAGAACGCCATCCTACGTAAACTCTCTACATAATAAAATTAATTAGGAATCTCTAATAAATCACTTGTCATATAACTTGTTATTATTTACACATTCTACCTCATCAGTTCTTGTCAAAGTTGCCACCGACCAGTTAATTTTCTGTTCAGTGAACGATCAACTAAAGATGTTTGCTTGGGAATTCTTCCCACTAATTAATTTCTTGCTGCTTTTGGAATGATGACGTAGCAAGGGGTGCTTGATAACAGACAGGGGAGACTAATGGCTATCCATAGGCGTTGATATGTATTAAATTGAGCAGAAGAGATCTGAATGGAAGGAAAGTTATAACGATTGAGTTTTAAGGATTCCACAAAATACTACGAAAATAGCAACACAGTTTATATACAAGATCAGAGTAGGCATCTAATGATAAATATAGCGCAATTTAATGTAAACGAAAACAAACAAACAAACCCAAAACATTGATTTGTCACGAAGATTAATATTTTCTTCATCATCTACCAAGAGGTTGCAGTTTTTGAATATTTTACTTATAGTCTATGAACCTGTTGTGTTCATAAGCATCGATTTCCCGCCATCATCATAGCAATTTTCACCAAAACACTTCTCACCTATGGTATAGAGAGCAAGAATTTCTGATCGTGTCAGTACATGGTAGAACTGTTCTTTGGGTCTAAAGTTTGGAAATTTACAAACCCAGAGATGTAGCTGCTCATCGAAGGTGTCAACTACCTCCTAAAATATTGGAAGAACCTTTAATTGCCATCTCTTCGAAAGTTTTCAAACAATATGAAAAATCCACCAGCTATTGAATTGGTCTTTGCACATCAAGGGGATAAATCCCTTGAGTTCCTCGTTTGTCATGTTTTTTCTTTTCTTTAGAAATAAATCAATTTGAGGGTTTTTGTTTGCTGCCTCTGTTTTGTTTAATTTTGTTTTTAAATACAGACAGTACAAGCACGCCAGTTCCATACGACTTGAGTTATTCGGCTTCTATTTTTCTTTGCTAGATAAAGAGAATACTAACACGCATGTGTCCACATACGACTGTCCATAATATCAAATAAAGCCAAATGTAAACAATTAATCTCGTCCATAACACAGCTAAGACAAAGCCGATGTGTGTGATCAAAGGTGTCGTGTTCGACAGATAGCGTTAGATCTGACTTTGTCGATCATTTGGTTTGTTTGTTGACCACCAGAATGTGCTTTATATGTCTCATGTTCTTTGATGTGGTCAATATAACATAATTTCTCGCTGTTGATCGAATCCAGCGGGATCTCAGGCTGTTAGTTTAATTATTTTGGAAGAATCGTTTACCATGCTTATAGTGGTCGATTCTAGGACTAAGTTTAAGCTTGTGAGGACACTTTAGTTCCACGTGTATGGGCCTGATGTTGGAATTCACCAGTCCTGTCCTCCACACCTTGACTCACCTTGACTCAGAAGAATTGATTTTTGTATCGCAAATCGTATTCAGTGGCTGGCCATAGCAACTTTCTATGGTGCCAAAAGAAAAAAGAATACTGTCTGGTTTGTCTATCTGACATTCAAGGCCATGGTCATAATGATCGAATTCTCCATGCGCTTTGCCTGAAAAAATCAACAACCCCAAAACAACAACAACAACAACAACACAAAAAACTCACGAAAAAACAACAACAAACATCAACAAACAAACAAACATACACACTTGCTCAGCCAGTCAGTCGGAGCTAAAGCTCACCGAATCTTAGTGAACTCGACAAACGTAACACGGGGTGGTGTGATTAAATTCATGTACCATCGTTTTGTAATTATTCATCATTTACTTGCGCTGTAGAACAATTCTTGACTATCACATTCGCCACGGTCTTGTCTTTTTTTTTCTGTAGTGTACCTATAAATTACCGTGTAAAATATTTCATCTTGAGTTATGGGTAATTGACAAACTGAATAAATTAATGTTGGATAGTTTTATCTCTTAGTTTGATGTCAGTTTATACTTTTCTTGATGTCCTTTTGTTTTCTTATATAGCTTTTTATAGCTTTCAATAAGGAAACTAGTTCTTATAAAAATCATGCGAAATGAAATGGATATGGCATTTTGAAAACTGAGCCAATGCTATAAACATTATCAACTCAACAAATTAACTTTGCGAGAAGTTCATTTTCATTTCTTTCCAGGAGGTAGAATATCCTGAGAATTGTATTCCCTTTTAGCCTTTAGTGTATTGATTTCAATGTACATGATAATTAGATATTTTCATGATATAATATTATAATTCAACAATATTATTATAATATGAATATTTCTTAACTTGCAACAACAAACAATGCTTCTTTCACTATATTATTATCATTCCAGAACAGCATTATACATGTGTTAAATCAATATGTCATATCATTCGGCATAAACCAACTGCAATATGAGTATATTATATAAATATACCAACAAGGCAGAACTAAAATAAATCTCTGTCAGCTCTGTCTCAACGCAAGATCTACAATAGTATTAATTAATTCAAGTAATGACTCGAACGAGTTCAATCTCGTGATATATTGTACCCTTTTGACGGGTTAAGAATCGAAAATACTTATAGTTTTATTCTTTTTCATCACGATAAAAGTGACATTAATGAGGTAGAATTTTCATTCTGGAAAGTGAATAGTTGCAAACTTGATCCAACATGACTTAAACAATTTCTTTCACTAGGCCTACAGATGTGCCGAGTCGACTCGGTGTAAAGAAGCGAAATAAAGTTGTGACGTTCTTTTCCAGCAAAATGTATAAAACCATTTTACTATCACCACCGGTGCGGCAATATGCGATATATTATTGAGAACTAGTACTTATAAACAATGTTTAATTCACAGAATAAATTTTATCTGCTTTTATTAGATTGAAATTAAACAAGAAACATATGATAATCATAATTGAATAGCTTAGTTTAAAAATTACACACCTTAAAATAAGTGTATGAAATTCAAAGGTTTCATCAAGATCAAAACTACGAAATAGCGGCACCAAAATTGAATCAGAATCAGATTCTTATAAGATTCTAAATATTACTAGGCTATTCATTTCACGTTCTATCATATGCACGAACAAATCATAATATAGACTATTGGCTATTTATTGCCATGTATGGATGGATTAAAATAGAATAACAATTATTAATGACAACGATAATGCTTCACTGTGGATAATTAACTAACACGATTAATTTCACGCTTTTTTCATTTTTAGGCCTATCACTGCTCAGATTGGATCGGTTTCATTATCAACGAGTTCGAATCCCGGTCGGTGCAGGCTTTTATGCTGAAAGCCGATTGTTCGAATTTCTTCTGTTCCCTTATCTTGCGGTAGGTAGGATATAAGAGTCTAGTCCTATCGCAGACAGACAATAAATTCGGAGGTCCCATGTAATTATGCGCATGTAAAAGAGCCCTCGGTGGTTGAAAATCGATAAGAGCAGGCCATTCCGGCCGCCACCCTGGCAAAATTCAATTCCTCCATGGAGAAAAACCCCTACAAACTTCTCCTACTCAGACGTATTGACGCTGTTTCTCATCTGAGTACGCAGGAAAAGTCAAGATCTGAGGGAAAGGAAATGTGCTGGGCAACCACACTTCCTGAAAATATACTGCCCATGCGCAATACAAGGTGCTGCATCCATGGTCAGATCTGACCGACGGAGGCCTATTATTCTCGAGAATATCGTGCGAAAATATAAAGTAGTCACCAACAAATACGTAAACTGGATGGTGTTAAGGAACAGCTTAAAAACTATAAATAACTTGGGGACTTCCATGATATGAGAGCCAATAATCGATAGACTTATTTATAGCCACCCGTCTAAAAACGTTTGAAGATGGCGACAGAAGGCCGATAAGTGGGTGTGTTAACAAACAAACGTCAAAAAAATACTTAGCGACCGAATGAGGTGACAAATTACACACTTGTAACGCATTGAGCAGATAAATAAGGCACACAGAAAGTTTCAAGTCGATTGGATCAACGGCCACGGCACTATAGCGCATACAGAAGAAAAATAAATATAGATATGGTAAAAATTGTAATGCACTTTTCTGGATTGGTGGTGATTTTAATTTTCCAGAAATTAATTGGGATGCAAATATCTCTAAAATTAAAACAAGGTCAAACTCAATATTTACAGACACAATTGATTCTTTAAGATTTACTCAGGTAATAGATTTTGCTACAAGAGGACAAAACATAATAGATCTGTTCTTAGCAAATAATCCCAAACCTAACTACAAAAAAAAAAAAACAACCCTATAATTTATATTCCAGGACTAGGTGACCATGAAGTAGTAGTAATCCAAAGTAATATTATACCAAACAGAAAGAAAACAAACCCACACAAAATTCTCCTATGGAAAAAATGTAATCATGATGAACTAAAAAAAGATTTTTCAAAAACGTTTCTGATAAATTTAAACAGAGATATAATACAAATGATAATATTGATAAAGTTTGGAATCATTGAAAGGAAAATATACAAGAAATGATAAATAAGCTAAAGGCAAGATTTCAGAAGAAACCACATTCATGGTAGGAAATCAGCGCATACCAACAGTATCTGAAGAACCAGTAAAAAGTTTGGGAAGATGGTATGACTCCTCTCTGAAAGACACGAAAAGAGCAGAAGAAACAGAGGAAAC
>JASKDV010203673.1:0-10720 GCA_032466395.1 Aegires albopunctatus
TGCAATATTAATAATAAGATCGTTTACTGTAGTATCGGTTGTGGGTGTTGATTGCTTGATACTATTTAAAGGCCTAGGGCTACATTAAAATTTAATTTTTATCTTGCATTTGCAACATGATAGGATAGCCAATGTAACGCTGACTCAGACGGCAGACAGCGTGAGACTGTGCGACTCTGGTTGCGCGCACTTCGGAGGAAGGCCATGGTGGATGGCCTGCGCTACACGGCAGCGTGCCTCGCATGGTGTCATGGGCGGTGCGGCGCGCGCCTCGTAGTGGCTGCCTTAATTTAAGTTGTTACATTATATTACAATGCCATTATAATCAATAATAATATTGGTGACATTGATATCAGCAGTAACAATGATACTATTTTATGAGTGGCAAACCAAGTAGGCCTATAGAGTAATAATATTCATTATACATTAGATTTTGTTCCTCTGTGTCACTGGGGGAACATTATTAACTATAGATCTATTTCCCTTACCCATAGATCTTTATAAATATAACCCCTCAATTGACTGCTTTCCCTCCCCTGTTGATCTAGAATTTTGCCATGATTTATGTAGTCTTGAGCTCAAGTAGGCCTACTCACACTCTAAAGTCAGCCATACAATTGATTTTAGAATCAATTTAGATCTATCCTTAAATAACTAAAAACTGAAAATGATGTAACAACTGGGCTAAAACACAAAAATATAGATAAATTTAATGAGATTTAAACAATTATTTTGTTTACATTTTCTTTCCCAGATTGATATGGCAGCAAAAACCGAAGGAGTCAAATTATGTGTATCATCTCGGACCAGTTCTCATATCTACCTTAAAGTCCGATTGTACGTTGCAAATTTTAAAACTTACTAAATAAATATTAACTAAATTAAAGTCTTGTTTTAAAAGCTTTATAATTTTCTCTTTGAATTTTATACTCGCTTACTGTACAATAAAAATGAGTTTGGATGATAGAATGTTGCTCCAGTAGATATAATTTCTTGATTTTGTTGAAGCCGAAATGACACTAGCAGCATCAAATTTTGCTTTCAGGATTCTGAATGATAAACCAGAAAAATGGACACCCGTGCAATTCAAATACATCGTCATGGACGCAGTCAAGGAAACATTGGGACAGGTACGAGTTCTTATTTTGCTACAAATTAAATTGTCTGAGTAGCATTGTGATCATGTCTTTTTCTTTTCTTTTCTTTTTTTTCAAGCTATTATATGCGAAAGATTAGATTTAAATAAAGGAAGAAGGTAGAAGCCTCGTACAGCTGAATGATTGTTCATTTCCTTTTCTCCCTTTCTTCATCTTTCTTCCTTTTTCTTTTTTTTTTTTTTTTAGTCGCTATTGCCATTGAGAAAGTATTTTCAAAACATTGTTTTAACTTTGTTCTGTCTGTTAGTTAGGTTTGTTTGTATAAATCTTGATTTTATATCATTTAAGTTTAAATTTTCTTTTTAATTATAATTTTGATTTATCAGCTAACCTAATGTTGGCTACCTTTTTATTTTTGTATAATTGTACAGTAGAGCACACTTATAAAAGACACATCACTGTGGATTGATTTGTCCTTTTTATTGTAAACGAGTAAAGGAATATATATAAGATTTTTATAAAATTTTGGTGTTGTCATTAAACAAGCATTAAACAAGCAGAAATGTTGATTTATTCTGGAAATTAAAATTAATAATTTATCTGTTTCAGGTTGGGGCAAGTACCACTGTTGATGTTTTGAAGCTTTGGCCCCAAGGGACAGCCATTCTCCGTGTTCCAAGCAAGTGAGTATATTATTTGAAAAAATTGTGTGTATGTTTTTTTATTTTTATATTTTTGCTATCTTTGGGTTAAAAAGGTCAGAGCTTGGCTGAAGTAAAATTTTCCACACTTGTGACATTGCATATCAAACCAGTTATACGGTTAGAAAAAAACAATCAATAAGCAATTGGAAGAAAAGATTACAGGCGGTCTGTCAACAACAAGGTGGATCCACTGAACACTGCAAAATGTAATGCACCTTCCTGCTTGTTTGATACATGTATTGCATTTTTAGATACAATTCAACAAAATGTTCGTAACTTCGTGATTACATGCACGGTAATGAAAATTTCAGTAAGTGTTTACAAATAAATGTTGTCAACTATGAAATTTCATTATAAATATAATAGTATTAGGATAATATTGTTGTACTCGTATCTCTAAAAATGTATGAATTGTTCTCAAAAATTTTATTCAGTAATCGGACTAATCTTTTTTCCTGCAGAATGTCAGAAAGTATATGGGCTGCTCTTACACTGTATGGGAAGACTCCATCAGGAGTTCAATGTGCATTTATAGTAGAAAAGGTTGGTCTTAAGTAAAACACCAATAAGCACATTTATATATATATATTGCATATTCTCTAAACCCTGCTCTGTTTTGCATGGGCTCCCTAGAACTTACTAGAAGGCCATAGCACCCTCTCATTTGACACCTTGAGTAAATTGAGGAATATGTGTATCAAGAACTTTCCCAAGGAATCAACATCTTGCCCTAATGCGATCGAACCTGGAATTTTTTTATCATTAGACCAAATGTCTCTAGATCTAGGACATGACTTATAATCTTAACAATGCTGCAATTAGTATTAGTGTAATGCGTTATTTAATGATTGTGTGTTGCACTGTATGAGATATCACTTACTGAAATGCTAACTTACAAGGTAAAATTTTTAGTCATTAAAGGAAATGGAGAAACCGAGTGTACTTTTTTTAGAAACGAGAAATTATTTGTACAATGTCAGTGTGCTGATAACTCTTTAATATTGTTATTACTTATCCATAGAAAGTAAGAAAAAGACTGCTGGATCATTCATTAATATATCTTTTTGTTGTATTTTATTTCTTTAACAGGCCACACCATTCCTGATGGCACTCTCCCTTGATATCAAGCAAATGAGCTGATTGTGAATCATATTAATGAATATGACATATAATGACATTGTTAACTATCTTGTGATCGGTTATCTACCATTGAAGGAATGAGCACAAGTAATAAAGCCCATGAAAAAAATGAGAAATATGATTTTGATGCAAGAATGTATATATGATATATGAGCTTCTTTTACTGTACATGGAAAGACCAATAAAGATATATGATTTGTGAGTTGATGTAATATTATTAAACTAAGGTAGCTTACAAAAGAGTCAAGTGAAATAGATGGAAATTTTGTCCATACATCAGAGTGGCACCCATCATCATGATGGAAGGAATGTATACTCTTGAGCAGAGTCAAGTTCCTCAAATCAATATTAAGGTATGGTGGCATACATCATGATTTTAGAAGAGAGATAATGTTATCTTGGGACTTATTTTTGTTATATTTTAATCTCTGGCGATCTATAAGGCTACTTTTTTATATAAAATGTATGTTGTGCGAATAAATGATGCAAATATAATTATGTTGTGTTCATTAAATATAGTGCATATTTTGGTGAAGCTGATAATCTGCTGTTTTATAAATCTGTTATCAAAAACATTAAATATTGCAATTTTTCTCATTATATGTATTATTCTCATGTTCATGTTTTCTTTGTAAATATTTAAAAAAAAAAAAATTAATATCTCAATCCATGCTTTTACTTTCAAACAGAAAATAAAATACATGTTAAAATTGAATAAATAAATAGTTGTTTGATTTTAATTATTGGCTGAATGAAGAGTCTAAATGTGCTCTCATTTTTAGATCTTCTTTGTTTTTAAACTCTCCTACTGATCAAGTAGTTTTTGCTCAATGAATGTTAACCACAGACATGTTTATGGTAGATTTCAATTATTAAGGTCATTAACCAGAATTTGTCTGTTTTTAAGTTTGATGTCTGGAGATATTATTCTTTAAAAAAACTTTGTCTCAACAAAACATTTCCCGTACATCCAGAGCTTATCTAAGTTTCTGTGATACAGCCATACCTGAGACAAGATGTCAGCTTGTTGCAGGTTTTCCCCCTATTCAGCTGGTACTGGTTCCCTTCTTCTTACCACTGAGGAACTTTCCCAATGGCTCAATGTAAAAATTACTGTTGAAAAGATTCAAATTAAGGATAACATTATACCAGCCTAGATGCCTAATATTAAAAGGCTTTCACTTTCAGGGTTGAATTTTAAAGTACTGGTATACTCATTGAAAATCTTCAATACATTTTCTCACAATTTCTTTGTAAAAGAATGAAATCAACTCAAAAAATTCTCAAAATACAATGATATATTTATTTGTATACATTTGTAGATAAATTATAAATAAATATGTTGCAATTAAATATGTATGAAATATATTATGCTAGACATAGTTTGATACATTATATATGAAGAATATGAGTAGTGAATGCGGGTTGTGGTTGTTCTATTTGTTTAATTAACTGCTGGTCACTTCTTAAATTAATTTAATGGTGTAATTTTTTCAGATCTTTCAACTAACAAGAAATATTTATAACTTTTCTTGACATCTACAGGCTTAGATAAGTTTTGACATGTAGTATCTGTATCTTTTTGAAATTGCTTTAAGAAAAATAGAATGTGTACAAATAGGCAGAAATTAGTTTAGATGCAGATTTGTGAATCTTGATGGTCAAATATCATATCATTAGTAGATTAGGATCAAAGAAAGATATCTGCCACTAAATAAATTAAAAACAATTCTATTCCATATCTTTTTAAGTTTTAGTCGTAGCCAGAGAATATGTAAATGAACGGCGATGCCTTGAGTGATAATATTCACAACCTCTGCTTCATATTATTGATAACTTTGTATAAACTTGGGGGCCTTTAATTATAATTACACAGCAATAGCAGTGATATATATATTTTAATACTGTGACAACTAGCTGTGATTAAATAAAAATAACAATAGATATGTTGTCTAATTGATGATAAGAAGAAGATATGTGTTCTATGTCATCTTGCACTACTTTCTTACATTTCACAACAGAATTCTTTCTTTCAACCAGTGTAAGTACCGTACAACATTTAATTCACATACTTTAAGACTATAATATCATAATGAATGAAGCACTTCTTGTGATCAAACTTTAACATCGGTTGGGGTTACAAATATATATATATATATATATATATATATATATATAAATCAAATTATTATTTTAAAAAAATAATTAAAGTAAAAACATTGATGAAACAACACAAGTTGAAGTAAAACACTTCAACAGCAAAGTTTTCTTTCACTTTCAGTAAAGCAGACATTCATCACAGTATTTTATCAAAATATATCTAAAATAGTTCAGGCTTCAAGGTCTTGGAAAAAGTCAATCATACCATATTGTATTATTCACAAAACCTAAGCATAAAAAACAACTGATGAATTATTCATGTGAACAAAGTAAAAAGTACAACATATTGCTCTGAGTCTGAGTGAACCAATTCAACTCCATATAAGTAACATAAAAAGATTTGTAAATCTGTAGGATGGAACCGGGCTATCAATCAAATATTTTAAAAACATAAAAAAATAAGTTAATTAATCCTTTAAAACAGACACAATATAAATGTAATGGACGGATAATTATTGAAAAACCTTAGTGAAGAGATCAACATTTTTAATAATCGTGAATCGGTGAAGGGATATATTTCACGTTAAGGTGGCAATTTTAAATCAATATAGCTTCCATACTGTTATATATTTGTAAAGAAAGAACTCTCCTCCTGACATTTAAAAAACCTGTAAACAGGACTTTTAAAATTTAAAATCAAACAACACAACGATTGTGATTGACAAGATCTGAGTTTGAAAACAATTTTGAAAAAGCAGAAGTTCAAATATTCCTTTACTTCTACTTCTACATGCACAATTCTTTGAGAACAAGAAGAAAGTATAATCTGAATATGAATAATCGTCAGAGGAAATAAATAGAATTGGATTCAATCTCCTACTGCAAGTACTGAATGCTCTTACCCTGATGTATATAGTATATCATGATATTTATTGCAGTTAGTTGGCATATTTATAATTAGATAAGAATAATGTCGAACGTTTTAACAAATTACACTTTAAAGATGTGTGGAAATTTTTTAATTTTTTTTTACAAAACTTAATGCTAGAAACAAATCTATTTTTATTTATTCAATTAGAAAAAAAGGAGTTTTTTTGTTTTGTTTGATTGATCAAGTCAACCATGAAAGATTATGTCGAGGTTGTTTTTTTTTTAATGTCATAGCACACTGAGAGATCGTTTTTAAAGTACTATCATACCACACTGGCGAATTTGTTAAAATTAACAATCAAGTTTGTGGTTTTTCTTCTACTCGTAAAGATATGCCTTGTTCATCAAAATATTCTCACTTATCATATTATTTTCACCACAAATTCCTGTGAACTTTTAATGTAAAGTTTCTATGTATCAGATTAGTGAACCATGGTGATCATTGCAGTGGTGAGGCAAGTCAATATCAGATGGTGACAGGCACAATGGCAAAAATATCAAAGACCTCTACTCTATGATACATATACAATAGTAATATATCAATATAAAGGAAGTACTGATGCATATAAAATGTGATATACAATTCAATCCTTTGCCATGAAAAAATAAGAATGAAAAATTAGTGTTTTCTACAAAGTTTTGTTTCATATTTAAAATGTCATGATCAATAAGCTTCTTTGACAATCATGGTGACGATGTTTTAGTTTCAGATAGTTCATTGCATGGATTTATGGAAAATTCATCAAGCAAATTACCATTCTGCATTTTTTGACAATCGCAAGATGCAAGAGAGAACAATGGGAAAGATAATAAAGGAAAGAGGAATAAGATTGTCTGAATTTTTGATAGCAAGACACAGAATCCCATCGAGTCTGGATACTTAGGTTCTACTTGTCAATAACTATAACTGTGGGATGATGAATGGAAGGCATTATGGTAGAGACACGAAAATGTGTCCTTATGCAATTACTTACAGACAGTTATTGAAAGAAAGACGAAAAGGGACAAGTAGAAGGCAGTAACCAGGAAAGATTCTATTCTTGTTATCAATTACTTTCTGCTATTTAATTCCAACTTCTGAATAATTCTCTTCAGATATTCTCAGAAACTAACAATTTTTAAACCCAAAATTTGGTTCTCTAAAATGGTATTCAGGGTTCAGTTAAAATTATCGTAAGTCTCTTTCTTTCTTTTGAGTTGAGTTAAGTTAATAAAAACCACAAGGAATAGAAAGAGAAAAATATTCATCAGTTGTACGGTACACATTTTTTGACAAAAGTTACAAACTTGTTTCGTTGTTCGAATAAAATTCTAGAATTCTAGTTGTTATTTTTGGTTGAAGGTATGACAAATATTGAGTATTTTCACATATCAAAATGAATATTGACATTAAGAAATAAAAATTAGTATAGTTCATTTTTAATCTGTGATTTTGATGATTATCATAGAGTTACAATAAAAAAATTCTTCAAAATTTGAATATTAGCTACTTACATACAAAACAAAACAAAAATAAATTGCAAAAATATAATGTGATGTCTCCTTTTCACGACTGAGGATCCAAAGACCAAAACTTCTACTTCAAAATTTGATATGGATTTGAAAAGTGCATGACAAAAGAAGGTGCAATGTTCTGCGTAAATATCAATAATACGATGTCTTGCGAACCGAACTTTCATTTCCACGTAAAACCACTCACCTTCTAAACTCCTTTATCTTGACTTAAAACTCAGCATTATCAGCTGATATCTCTGGTTCCATCAATGATGATTAAATTTATATTAATATATTAGAGTGGCATTAACTTAGCCCTTAATAACTATGGAGAAGAAGAAAGTTACATTTTATGACAGAAGATTGAGAAGTATTATTATCTTGAGATAAGTTATGACATAGAAAAAAATGTCAACTTTCTTCTTCCTGTAAATTACTGTAAAGAAAATAAGTGAAATTAACATATATTTCCTGATGCCAGTCAGTTGTCTCTCCCTAAACATAGTATTTACGTTTTAAAACATCAATGTAGTCATGACTTGCTTGTGTGAAAGAGGAAGTGAATCGAGATGGTTCTTTTGATGGTCTCAAGATTGGAGTGTTCAGATCATGAGGGGCTGAAATTACATGAGGACTATATTAATATCGTAAAATTGCAAATATACACCCAATTACAGTATTTCTGTATATTTTCTCAAATTTTGGAACTTCTTTCCACAATGGATGTGATGGTATACAATAATCAATAGAATCCTAAAAATACATTGTTACTTGTGTACGCAAGGCAAGATTAGTATGAGATCATTTATAATAAGTAATTAATATTTTATCTATTAATCTCCACTATTCAATACTGAGGTGAAAATTTAAAAAATGTCATACCTGCTTCCAGATGTTTTGCTATGCTTCTGTCAAGTTCAGCTTTAATCTTATTTGATAGTTCATCGTCATGGTAACCATTCGCCCTTCCTATATCAAAACTTGCATTGCTGAGGAGAGTGCTGTTGAGGTTGCCTATATTGCCTGCTAGACGAGTGCGATGAGTTCTCTCATTGCTAGAAGAGAAGGAGATACTTACAATACTGTTTTGTTCTCATATAAGAGGAATGCTCTAATATGAAAATTGTGAAAGTGTTAGTAGACATACACTATCAAATGGAGTATTTCTGCCAGTGTGCCCTATGTTAACTCTTGAAATCAATCATAGAATGACCTAGGTGTGATGTATTGCTGGGTTTACCAATATCAACATTTTTATTAGGTCTATTTAAGTACATGTACCTTGAAAACAACAGTGACAGTATCGAAACAGTTGGAATTAGAATTTTAAAAAGGCTTACTTCAATTTGGATTTGAGTAGTGAGCTCTTGTCCATTGTCATCTGCAGTTGATCACTGATCCGCAAGCGCCATTTCATTTCTGATTCGTACAACTCACGGAAACGTTTCACCTCAACATCTTTCATCTCCTTCTGTGCCACTATTTGCTCATACTTGATTCGCAAGTTAGAAATTTCTTCCTAAGAGACAAAATCAAATAATAGATTAGGGACTTGGGGAAGCTTGCAAAATGCTGTAGATTTGGAAAGCTTTTAAGAAAGAAATCCCCCCCACCCCCCCCACAATAAAACTTTAGTTAATAAAGGCAGTAAATCAATTACGCATGTGGCTAAAAATGGAATTTTCTGATGCCAGAAGAAGAAATTGATAAAAAAAATAAGATTCTGTTCTTTTGGAAATTGTGTTCAATGTTCTATTAACAACTGATGCATTGAATCAACCTAGCATGTTTTGCAAACAGTGCGCATTATTTGAGAAAAATACTGATGAACAGTGAATTATCTAACTAAAAAATAAAGATGTACAATAAATAACTTGAAAAGAGACAGTGGCTTACTTCTAACTTGCGTTTGTCTGATAGCAGATGAACTTCTACCTCGGTGCGTGATGTATCAAGTTTATCTCTGAGCTGGGATTGGGAATCCAAGAAGCGGTTTACATCTTCCAGTTTACGATTGAGTTCAGATCTGTATTTGACTTCCAATTCTGTTCTCATATCTTCACCACCTTCTCCCATCATTTGGCTCTGTTAGCAAAGAATGAAAATGGCTTGAATCAATACAGGAAGTGCAGGAAGCATTTCTACCTTAATAATGTGTATGTAAACTAAATCTCAAGCAATATAGAAAATAGGAAATTCCACTAATTTACAAAGAAACATAATCTGATAAAATAAGAAGACATTTTAGGATTATGTTTATCATATGAATGCGTTCATGATTAAGAACATTATTGAAAGTCTTGCTGACCAAATTTCTTTTATGTTAATAATTTGTAATAAAAAATTATGAGAAGAGCGACTATCAGATGGTATCGCACCTTACACAATGCAATTTAATTCAATGTCCAAATGAGCTCTTTAAGTCTTGTTAAGAAAGAACAGAAATAACTTCCATAATATTCTAACATAGGCCTACAGGATATTTGTAAAATCAAATGATCTTGTCTGTTTATCTTCAATTGATTAATGATAATAATAATTTAGAAAAAGAACAGTTAATTATTTTTCAAGTAAAAATAAAGAAAGGAATAACTGCAAGGTGCAAAAGGATGAAGGAAATATAAGAAAAGGAGATTAAAAAAAATAATAATTCAGAAACAGTTGAAGAGCGATACATACATAATTTGCATTCAATTAAACTCATGAATAAAATCAAATGGGAAATGAAACATAAGACAACAGAGATGTTAAACAAAAGTTAGATTTTTTGTTATTTGTAGATTGTAACTGGTCTTGTAACATGTCAAAGAAAATAAGGTGCTCAGGATCTAGATTAAAGAATTTTACAAAATTAGTTCTATTATAAAAATCAATTAACAATTTCAAACATCTTCAGAGTAAAATATTTAATAATTGCTCTGTATTGATTAACTGTATAATTCTTTTTAAAAATGATACCAAGTACATTGTACTAGAAAAACCTTAACTCAATTTTTTTTAAAATGATTTTCTTGTTACATTTGAGACAATACTAGGAACTCAGATAGTCATACATTTGTCATCCCTGCCTCTAAAATTGATTGCCATAGGCATTCTTTCATTCCTAGCATTGCATGATTGTGGAAAAAATTTAAAAAAATCAAATCCAGATATTAGAAGTAGTGAAAGTGCTGATACTCTTTTTCAATGTAGACTACAATATGAAATACTTTTTTGGAGGGGCAAAAAGGGGGGGGGGGGGGGGTGGGGGAGATT
>JASKDV010203684.1:0-10719 GCA_032466395.1 Aegires albopunctatus
TGACAATATTTCATGGTCCCCAAGTAGAAGGCAGTTTTTCAAAAATGAAAGATACCATGAAAACTAAATCAGCCAACTTTTTGGCATTATCATCACTGATTTAGTTCTATTGCCAATGCTGCACAAGATGAATGCGAATGTAACTATTCACAACGCTTATGGGATAGTCAGCATTGACTGAAATGGTCCGAAAGCTCTAAATATGATCAAAACATCATATTCTTTTTGATATCTCTACCGGATATCACCGGAAAGGTTATTTTTAGCTCTTTCTGAATCAACCATTCATTTTTCTGTATCTATCTTGTAAGTGAAGTGTCAAGCTAGAGAAGAGAGGAGAGTCAATCAACATTACCAGCAAACAGCCGATCTCAGTAGGGCCTGTTAATAGAAAGAATGAAAACCGGTATTTTTAATTCTCTCAATGCCACACCCTCATCACATTCAAACACAATATATTATACATCATTATAAAGCTTAACTCTTTTTATCCTAGAACTGCCCCAATAAACAATGTGCCCGTCCATAGGGCTGCCACACTTACTTTTTCAATGCTAATAAGTTTTTTATTTATGAAAATATCTCAGTGAAATTTAGACATATTGAAGAAAATTGAGCACAGTTTTTGAATATTGTATTTTAAAATAATTATACGTGCAAAATTTTAATCCGCATATTGATCTCAGCCAAAGCTTTGTAAAGCTATTATATGCATTGCGTCATCGTGATGTTTTCAAAACGAAAGTTGAGTGAAAAATTGAGCGAGAAACCGTCAATGAACGCTTGGAAACTAAACAAGCTATCGGACAGAGCTATACACAGCGTTAGTTTCGTATTTTTAATCATTAAGTTAATTGTAGGTGTCAGAAAGTTTCATATAATCTGTTACGAGAATACTTGTAGCCTTGACCAGTAGTCATTACGAGAATACTCGTAGCCCGGATAAAAAGAGTTAAAATTAGACGATTCTAGCAGTGTAATTTTTGTGGAACTTAAGTTTGAAGTAAGGGCCAAGAATTTGAAGGGAATTAGGCCTATTTTCAGTCTGACCAATTAAGAGGTACAGAAGCAGGTTTGGTCTGACTACTGCAAGAACACACAAATACTCTTATCAAAGAATGTCAGGAATACAACATAATAAGTATACCTTCTTAAAAGTTCTTATGTGATTTGTGTATGTGTATATAGATGTATGAATTTTCAGTGCTACAAGTTCGATAAGTTTGTATTAAAAGTAGCATTGCCGTCAGAGTTGTGACTTTTAAGATAAAGACTAGCAGGCAGCCTCCTGCATAATCAGCGTAATAGCTGTCCAGATGTTACACTTAAAAGAATTCAGTGCCAACAATTCCAGCTACATGGTTGGGTTGGACAAATCCAATTTTATATATAAAAGTTTCAGTGCCAAAATCTTGTGTCTGCAATTTCAACTTGGGACAGTTTTGTGCAGCTTCCTTTTGAAAGGTTTAAATTTCAATACAAAAATACAGATAACTATTTTTATAATTTGTTACAGTTGACAGTTGAAACAATTCTTATAATTTTTTGCGTCATTCATTTTTATTTCTGTTTGCTTGCGCAGGTACAAGGATTCAACACCTTAAAGAGAATGCTATAGTGAAACAAAATATGCCATGCAGTCAATTAAGCTAAAGTCATTTCTTTTCTATAGAGAGTAAATCCTTATCTTTAATCGGCTGGACATCTCATTTATAACTGAAGCGGATTTAATCTTCACCTGTCATCTCTGAATGACCATTTGAAGTGACATTATGAGCATTCAGAGGATTGTGATGATGATGAAATATTCTGTGTTGTGCGGGGAAATGAAACATTCTTGTTAAGTACGCCATCACCAAGCAGCAGGTCTATGTCTACCATTCAATGACAAGTTGGAACAACTACATTGATGTGATTGCATACTTCCTTGGTTTCAATCATCAAAATGCAAGTCTTCTCTGTGGAAGGTTCAGAGAATTATTTAATTGTTTTTTAGAAAACATACAATCAGCTTAACTTGCTAAGGAGCGTTTGGCTATTTAAGGAAATTTATTTTGTCACTTTCAAAATTTTCAGCAGTGAACTCCTGTTTTTCTATTATCCCTCATTGGCTTTCTTAGTTCAAAGCTGAAATACATGAGACAGCATTTATGTACAAAGGAAATGTGTATTGCTATTGATGCAGCAAAGTCAATAAAACCGATGCACAATTTTAATTTTATGGGTGAGAAATACAAACATGTCATTTTACTTGATCAAATCGAATCTCAAATAATGTGAGATCGAATATTATTTTTGTTTTCCTGCTTTGTTGAAGAAATAATGTTGAAAAAATGCTTCATAAATCATTTCATTTTTGCATTTTTATACCATTCCCATATTTTCCTCTAATAAATGGTTTTTCTTTTAAGAATCCATGATTATTTTTTTATTCAGTACTGCTTCTTTTCACAATATTTTATACTTTGTCATTCTGTTCATTTTGGAGACATGATAAATTACTATTTTAAATTTGATAACAATGTCCTTCATATTAATATTGCTAAGCTTGTGATACTTAATGGTGCTTTATAGTATTACTAAGGATGAAGTGTGATTATCATCTCCTAGGCCTACTTGTCATTGATCTTCTTCAATTTTTTCTTTTTTAAGGTTTAGACCTTTTAGTTTTCTCCACAAAAATATGGAATGTTTGCATTCAAGTGAAATTACATAATGATGAAGAAGGATCAGTGTTTTGGGTGAATTTCTTATTATTTTTAAGGAATGGAAGTTTATATATATGTTTAGATTATTTTGGGAAGAATGGCAGTAAGGGATGAAAAGACAATTCAAGCTTAGTTTTATCTGAATATTGGGCTTACTCTTATTTTCCCAAATGTCTTTCATTGCTCACTACTTAGCTTAAATCTTCTCACATTTGATTTATTTATATGGTCTTGGCTTTCTTTCTTTCTCCCTTCATTTTTTCTTTTTAGCTTTTATGTTATTCATTGTTTCTATCTCTTGCACTAGAAACAAGAGTTAGAGGCATATTCCTATTTCAATAGTAGATAAACTACCTATTGGTGACGGCTCATATCATATTTGTGTGCCAAGTTGCCTTCCTAATGAATCAGATACATCTTGAAACCAGACTAGCAAAGATCGCCTCTGTCCTGACTTTAAAAATAGTTCTGTCCCAAAAGGGTTAAGCCTATTATTATTATAGTAGTCTAGAGATGTCAATGAAAGACACTGAAAAGGCAGTGTCCCAAATTAAACTACCTATTCATTTGATCTCATAAAAGTATATTCAATCAGTTATCGCAGTTTTAAGTATAATGATTTGACACAATTAAACTTGTCAAGACTGGAAATCAGTCCTGCTTCCATGAAGGAATCAAGACTTTGCTACAGCCTTTTATGTCTGGGTGTGAATGGTAATAATAATAATCATGATAATAAAATATTTGATTGTACCAATAAATCTGTGAAATGACTTGTCAACGATGTCTTATTACTAAAAAGCTTGAACAGTGTAAAGTATTTTCTCTTCTCCACAATCAATGGGGCTTCCGATATTATAAGACAAAGTTCACGTTGGGTCCATGGATTTTGCCTACTTTATTAGCTCCCTTAACATTCATCTAAAGTTTGGAGTAAAGCCCATGACAAATTAATTATTTTTATATAGGTGTATGTATCCCTTAATTATAATTAATCTATTGCTCAATAATTATCATTCTTACTTGTCTTTGAGAAAATTATGAGTGGGTCCTGTTATGAGTTGGAGTTTACCTATAATTTGCAATATTCTGGCCCCGCGGAAAATTGCGTACGTTGCGGTCGCGATCTTTGCATTATGCGCATTTTTTTGCAATTTTTGTGATTTTCCAATCATAAATTGAAAAAAATAGAGATAAAATTCTAATTAGCATGCTGACCAAAATCAGCAATCTACCAGAAGTACGAGAAGGGCAAAGGTGAAAAAGGAAAGCAACTCTATTGTTGTTGTTTTTTTTCCGTCACTGCATTCAGTTAAATTTCTTTTGTCAATAGTTAGATCTAGAGATTTAATCTTGATCTTATCTAAAAATTAAATCGATTCTTTAATATTAGTAAACTGAATAATTTTTCCATGATATATTTTTATTCTGGCCAAAATGTATCAGTGATTGTCCAATTCTTCGGACAATACTAGATCTAGATCTAGATAAGATTATCAGAAGAAATTAAAAAACCAAAACTAAACTACAATGTAGCCTACTAGAATCTAGATCTAGTACTTTATACATTGTAGATAGATCTATCATGTCGTAATTTTCACTGGTGATAATAGTAACACTACTAGATCTAGATCTCCCAAACTTTCTTTTTCAGCTTAGGGGAATTGGACGTTTTGAATCTCACTTGAACCAGAGAAATTTCAATAATATCTCTTATAGAAAAGAGATTAATACAGAAATGGTGTGTCAAGGTGTTTAATCTCTTTATAAGTTATATAAATCATGAAATGGACGTGCTGATGTTTGTAATTGTAAGTTTTAAAAAAATCTTTTCAGTCTGACTATGTATTTACAATGTAAATGTTATTTACTTCTCCTTTTTTAAAAAATGACTATTCTTTTAGTGGTTGTTTGGGGGGGAGGGGGATAAGTTATCGTAAAATAAAGTTTGTGTTGTCTTCAGCACACCTTGAAATTTTGGCGTGGTTTTTTATTTGTGTGCAATTTTTAGGATTTCAGAATGCAATATTCCGCGGGGCCAGAATATTATTTATGAATGAAGAGCTTTGATTACATACAGTATACAGTGAAATCCCAATCGACCCCCATCCCCTCTATTTACCGCCAGCCTTTGGCCTTGGTAAAAACAAAATCTACTATATAAAAGTCTGCCTTTGTCTCAATATACTGCCTACATCTGCCAATGGCACGAACATTCTTGAACAAAGTCAATAAAATATGACTCAATATACTGCCAATGCAGCAGGTGTTTAAGATCAATTATGATTTTAAGAAATGAGAGATTGCTTGCAACACTCATTGCAGGAACCAAAAAATAAGGTAAACTGTCTGTTTTTTTACCTTCACCATACTACTAGCTGCATGAAGTTGCCTAGGTTCTAATACATTTACTGGTAACACAGGTTACTCTATGCTAGAAGCCTTCCTGTTGACCCTCACCTCCACCCCCCATTCTCCTGGTCAACATCTAACTAAGCACTGCAATGCTTGTCAATGTTGTAGGTCAAGTGATGCCATGACATTCACTGAGAATGTCCATGTCATTAGTGGCAATCACATGGCATAAATGACCAATAGAGATATTCATTTGAAACTATGTTTTCCAATTATTTATACTGATTGATAATGTGCCTCTTTGATATGAAAAAGGAGGGGGGATGTGTGCCCAGTAATATAAGTTATAGGGCCATGGCCAAGTGGTAGCATTGTTGGCATTCAACCGAAGGCTGTGAGTGACGTTGAGTCCTTGGAAAATTCTCTTTACATTTATTTTCTTCAGTATAACTAGTATAAGCAGTGAAAGATCTTGTCAGTGTGCTAGTAGAAGGTAAGCACTGACAATCACCTGTTCTGTTTGCTCCTCCTTGAGTGAAATGGTCTCCTTGAGTATAATTGATGCAAAGTCTGTGAGTCAGTACATGTATTTAGCAGATATGGACTATAGTATAAACCTATCTTTTATTTCTATACCAATTTACTCTCCACAGACATGCAGAAAATCATAAGTAGCTAAATGATCCTCTCCACACAATGTTTACTAGATTTCACTATGTTGTTTTGTTTCGACTATTTGTTGCCATTGTGATATTTGATCTGCCAGTTAAATTCACGACATTCTGGTTTGAATTGTATTTAACTGTGATGTAAAAAGTATGCATGAATGGCTAAATTATGTTTACGTCTTCAAATTCATTTTGAAATTATGCCTCATCTTGGTATTGTATGTTAATGCTTGGTCGATAGATTTATTACTATTACATAATGTGATCTAAGCATCAGTAATGTGCTTACTTGATTCTCCCTGAAGCTGAAAGTGAAAGGAAAAGCATGCATTTAGAAAATGCTTTTATCATAAGTTTGTTTTCATCATCAAAGAAAGATATTTGATCGTTCCAGCACAGTGGTCATCAAAAGCTATATTTTCATGTACCCTGTTTTCGAGTTTTCAAAAGATTTTTTTCGATGTGGTTAAAGTTATCATACTACTACTGGAGCACTGGCAACTCTGCCATGTATATTTCTTATATTCATTATTACCACAATTTTTTTATTACTGATACCAAGTATTCTAGACTTCTTTCTCTTCTTCCTTGCCAACAAAGCTGTATGTGTTATTTACTAGAACTCGTAACTGAAAACTTCATTTTTGCTCATCAATTTTTATTTTTAGTTTTATTAGTTCATTAAAATGTCTCATGTATATATTTCATTTACAATCCTTTGAGAACTTTCAAGAGAAAAACAGTTTTAATCGGTCATCTGAATTTTATTTTTTATAGATCCACTTTTCGAAGGTGTGGGGATCTTTCTTCTCATTCCAGCAATATATTTACTGGTATGACCACTTCCCTACATAAACCTTCTTACTGCCATCTGTTCTCAATTTTTTTCACTTTTGTACTTAAACATAAACTTGTATCACATAGAAATAGATGCATCTCAAAATTCATAACAGAATGATACGATACAATTTCATTTTGTTGAATTTATGCAAAACTTAGAGAAAGAATCATGGCTTGGCAGAATTTATTGTTTCACCCAGGCTTAAAATGATTATACTTAGATCGTGTTTATGCTTACTACATAATATTTAATTTAATGATTAATTGTTATCCTTATGATAATGATTTGTGGGAAAGCAATTGATTTTTAACAATGATAAATTTTCCAACTCATTGGTCCCATATGAATAGAATTCATGAATTGTTGAAATTGTCTTTTTATGTTTTGAACTGTGTCCTTTCAATTGAAGTTAAAGTGATATGTGAACTGTGTTATCTTAGTGTGTACAAGTCTCAAGCATAATTATATTGTGGATCATCAAATGTTGGCTGTGTGCTGAGTGAAAAATAATGCTTGTGGTGAATAAATATTTTTATCTATGTTTAAATATAATTGTAAATATTTAAGTATACAATTCCAATTTCATTAACGAGTCAGACATTGTTGTTTTTTCTTTAAAATTAATCTAATTTAGAAAATTGAAAATTATTTGGGGATAAAAGGTTTCCTGTAAATTTTTCTCTAATTTGTGTGACTTATTCTTAATGCTATCATCATGATGATTTCATTTGTTTTATATTTTTCTCATTTGATGTGTTATGTCCATTGTTGGTAGTTAGTATTATAACTTACATCAAGTTCAATAAAACTTGAAGTCTGTTATATTGTGGCCAATATGTATGATATATATATAATAGTTTGGTTTTGCCATAATTCTGTTCGATAAACATCCTTTATTCGTGGTAATTTTAAAATATTTTTTGCATATTGATTAATATTTTTAGAAATACTGAAATATCCCTTGAGGTTTAACCTAGGTTGGGTTTTTTTCATTCATTATGATGAGCCCACATTTGGGGTTAATGTTAATGAATAAGTGTATCATCTTTTCCTTGACTAACTGTTGATAATTATCTTTTATATAGCGTTCAAAAACACTACTTCATTCCAATTCCGGCATTGCAAATTGCACAAAAATGTGTCGCATTTCTTGAGGTTAACGGCTATTCTCCATTCATTTAAATTGAAGAACACTAAATTCTCAGGTATTGATTTTTAAATAAAGTAAATAAATTTCCCGTTACTGATCCTTAGGGGAAATTGTTGCTTAGGATTTATGTCAAGGAAAGATCAACATAATCCAGACGTCAGCCATGCAGTGCCATAGTCATAGATGGACAATGACAGTATGGGTAAATTATCCCTGCCCAAGGAAAAAAGCAGATGCCGGAATGGGGCTGGAACCTGTGACCTCCTGTTTACTGTGCAATGCCAATCTACTCGGCCATCTCGCCCAGGGTTGGCCAACGTTTACATACCAAATTTTACCATGCATCAACTTTTTGTCATTCACAATTCACATGCGCCATAAAATCTCATGTACAATCCCCCCTTCCTTCTTGTAGTTAGAGATTATTTGTAAATTATCTATAACAAGGATGCAATGCGCCCTCCACTTGAAAATCATGCAATGCACCATAGGTTGGCCATCCGTGATCTAGCCTAATTATTTAATTAGTCTATGCTTTACCTTTTATTGAGTTTCCTAGTTTAAATATGTTAATTGTATAATTCCAGTATCCCTCACTTATAATTTCATGTCAACCTCCAAGTATAGTACAGTCACATCTCCTTAATCTGGACTTCTGAAACCCAGAAGTCTCTATAATCCGAACACAGGAGCTGGGAACAGAATTGTTATTTATATGTACTCAATAATCCAGATATTCTTGATTCCTGATCTGAACACCTAATTTGGGAACATAGTACTGTATGACAATATATAGATTTTTGCTTCCATCATCCGGACACTCAACATTCAATAATCCAAAGCAGTCTTTTAATGGATCTTCAAATCCTTCTGATGACTTTAACTTTAATTTAACACCACAACAGACTCCTCAAGATTAAACAAACACTACATCGGGGCCAATTGACCACAACAATATCAATAATAAAGTCAATCCAGACAAGAAACATGTGTGGGTGGGATAGCAATCCTATCTATAGCTCACGCGTACAGTGATCTGTGAGCTGCCCTTATTATTAACTTATTAATATTATTATGCCCATCAAGTGGTCAATTATATCGGTGATACTTTTTTGTGTCAAGGCCAATCGACCACCTCAGTGCCCACCCAGATGATAGTCAGTCACATTTGGGTGATGAAAACAAAATTGCGCCGAGCCCCAACCCTCTCAACCATGATAATTATGTGAAAAGTGTTGTGGCTAACCACTGAGGTCTAACGATGAGGACGTACCCTTATGACCAATAATTCTGTTATCCTGATGATTATATAATAATCCAGACAAATAGTCGGGAATGGGTGTGTCCGGATTAGAGAGGCATGACTGTATTGTATATTGTGACAATGCAGAAGTACATATAATAAAATGAACAAATCAACTCCTTCATCTATTCCCAAGGGGATATCTTTCTTTAATTTAATGTCTAATCTAAAGCCCAGACCAAAACAACCAATTATGTGTTAGTAGTAATAGTATCAGTACAGTGCCACAGTAGAGGTAAATAATCTTGCTCAAGGTAAAAACTGGATGCTTAAATGTGTGACTCAGCCTGGGAGAATTTTGCAAGTTTATTCTTTAGTTTTGTGGGGAACCAATTATTTAGTTGATGATTACTGTGTGATCATGATTGTACTGTATACAGGATTTACATTACATAGTTGTGTCACCATTGCGTGCCTCATATGTATGTCAAATAAATGTATACTTATGGTAATTTAAACAAGACTTTCAGACTCAAAAATATTTTGTTCTTGTTAATTGCTACTGTCTTGTGTTTTATGCTCATTTTATATGTGCTTGAGAGAACTTTTTGGTTTTGTCAAAAATATTGCTGCGAGTCCTTATTTCTATACATAAATACATGTATCACTATGAGTATTTTGCTCTTCAGGATAGTACTGTTCTTCATATTCATAACACTTTTAGTCTTTTTGTTTATTACCATTCTGTCTTATTAAAATGGGTACATTATTGGCATAATCCAATGTCATTTGAATTTGAGAGATGATATTTTCCATCCACCATTAACAGTGAATAGCAGTATGAAACGAGCATAGATCTAATATGCATGTCTTATTTTTTGACATTTTTTTGTTCTGTTGTCTCACATTTTAATGTCACAAGAAAGCACAACAAGCAATTTATTATGAGTATTTAGTTTAAATCCTGGCAATGCTTACATCAAAATGGAATCAACAGGAAGGATATACCGGTATTTAAATTGTTTGACAACAACTGCATCTATCAATATCATCACTTCAAAAGTCGTAGTTGCAATTACTTTATAGAACCTGTAGCCACTCCACCATTTCAATGATGTGGAGAAAATATAGGTACATGATAATTTCTTTCATCTTATGATGATATCATCAAGAGACATTATTTTACTCCATGTATTACAAGGACTGAATCAATTTTCACTCCAAATATTGATCTACTTAAATGGATTTTCTGTATGGATCTGTATAAATTTAAACTTCATTAGGACAAAAGAAAGAAATATTGGACAAGTTGTCATTGGCCCAGTAGTTAGGCTTAATAAGCAAAGATGCTGTGTTGCATTCAAATCCTGTTCACAGCCTTTCAATGCATTCAAGCCATCGCGATCTATATAGGTCGCGATGATTCAAGCCCTTTGAAAAGACTCATCAGGTCCTTGCTTTACTCAAAAACACAATGGAAAATGACCAAGCTTGAGCTTCTTCTCATTATTATTGTCAAGGATATTATAACAAAAACAATGGCTCTGTTTCATGTCTAGATTGGGTTCATTTCTAATACATGTATTTCTATGGGCCACATCCAACTCTTCAATGAATTTTATTTTCTTCCACTTAATTGAAATGGTAAGACAGTTTGTGCAAACTCTTTTCAGAGCGGACAGTATTGGGTCTTCAGAGAAGAGAACCTCCTTCGAGCAGGTGTTTCGGCCTTAAACTTCTTACACCCTTGGGAG
>JASKDV010203695.1:0-20006 GCA_032466395.1 Aegires albopunctatus
GGGAGGGATGTTGTTAGTTAGTTCTTTTTCTTTTATCTAAATTAATAATCATTACATGTATTAGTATTTCAATATTATCACATATCTTTTAATGCATATATGTGTCAGTCAGCACAGATGACTTTCTCAATTCAAGGTTTGATTATTCTTAATTTCTTTTTGTATTCACTATGGATGAGTTCCTAAAATCTTGGATGTCCCATTGGTCGAGCTTCTTTGTCTTGAACTAGATTTCTCGTTGATTTCAAATGTTTCAAAAAGTAATCAAACTCTTTCCTTTATTATCTGTTGTTAGCCTGACTTGCTTCATCACATTTTGCATTCAAAGATTTGGAATTGTGAACTGCAACACTTTAAGCAAAAGTAATGAAAAGTAGAAAGAATGAAATAAAACAAAAAGCACCACCACCAGGAGAGTATATGGGGAAAGATATGTTGTTTAATTCCACCAAATAAATATACAAATATGCAAATAATTATATTAGCTGTTTCCTCTGAAATGCACAAACATAAACATTGCTCATAGTCATTATCAAACAATATTAATCATGCCTTAAAGTTCATTAAGTCATTTAAGAAAGAGAGACATTTTCAGAAACAAAATCTTAACAATGCTTCATTCTAAATTAAAGACAGCAATTCAGGATCATTGTGATATTAACATGTAGAATTTTACGTTTTCCAAAAGCAACACACATAATATATTATTTAGTTCATAGATATTTTGACAAAGACTAAGAAGGAAATTACTTATGACAAGACTTATCATCATTCAAAATTGATTTTTCTACATAATAATACAATCTGAAGAAATGGAACATGTATGGTATATTGTACCACTTTTTAAATATAAAATCATAATCCTGGAAACTTCTATCATATTTCTCTTATTACCTCTTTTTTCTTTTTCCAAAATTATTTGTGAATTCGTTCAGTAACCTTGAGCAGATCTTGCAAAATAAATTATAACAATCAGATCTATAGGATTAATCTTTCATAACAATAAAAAAAGTTGAAAAAAAAATGCAGATCTTTATAGTATGACATAACATATCTAAACATAAAATGTTTGATATGAAAGAAATCACAGTTTAAAATCTGTTCCATGGAAATCATTAATGTCAATAAGTAAAGCAAACTAATTAACTAATTTTCTCTAAAAATTTAACTTCATAGGTTTATCATTTTCCTAGAGCATGACTGATTTCTGGAACAAACTTATTTTTCAAAAAAACAACAACTGAATTACAGAAAAGGTTTTTAAGCATAAATGTCACTTGCATCCAAACTAATCTCAAAGAATAAATTTGATGCCGTAAGCTTCATAATTTTTAGAATCATTATTCCCTCCTCTTTAAGCTATCATTCATACAATAAAAAGCAACATAAGTCACATGCTGTATAGTATAAGTCAATCTTAAAAGCTTCCATTAGCATGTACAAAAGGGTATTAATAATCAGGACTCAGCCTGCATATTTCATGAGACAGGATTTGACTATTAAAACATTATCATTAATTAAAACAATATTGTGAAATGGCTTTGACAGCTTTCTTGTTTATTTTTTAAAAAAGAAAGAAAAAAGTCAGTTATAAACTCCTGAATATTGTATAACAATAATTTTGTGCTTTGAAGAGAAGTCTTATGCATGTTTTACATTCAAATATACAAGCTTAACTGCTTAGTCTCTAAAACCAAAGCACATCACAACCTGAGTTAAGAAAATTAGGTATCTTTATTTTTAATGTTAAGAAAATTAATATTCAAAACATGAAAAAGGAAGGGGTAAAATTGAGCTTTTACTTCAAATTACAATTACTTCTTGAAATTAATAACAATACAATTTTAGATAGTAGTATAAGTCATTTAACATGTTTCACTAAAAGGCAACAAATATATAATAAATTGAAAGATTTACAATTTGCATCTGAGAATTCAAATATTAATTGGGCACTTTCTGCTACTGTAATTAATCTTATGTTCATATTTTAAATCAAAATTTGCTTACAATAACAGAACACTTCATTCAGGCAGGAAAAGATAAACATAAAAGCTAGTACTGAGCTAAAAATTCAATCTAACTTGAAAGATTTTCTCGCAATATCTAATTAAAAGCCTATACCTACAAAAAAAAAAAAAGAAAAGGGGATTAATCCAAGAAATCAAAGCCAATGCTCAACTCAAAAAAGAGGGCTTAACAATAAAGATTGATACATGATGATTAATATAATATGATAACAATTTACTATGGCTAAAAAAAAAAAAAAATTTTGGGATCAATGAAGCTAGTTGAGTGTAATTTTTTTTTTTTTTTCATTCATGTCAACCATTCTCAGGTCTTTGTCTAAGCTATACTCATATATTGCACTGCAAATGTTAAATTCTAATGCCTTACTGTTGCACCTAGAAATATGACAGGTGTGACATAACTTTGTAACAATGAATCAACATGTATTCCCTACCAATCTGTCACAATTTTTTTTAAAGAACAAAAGAAAATTATCATCATATATTGACATACATTATTTGGTTTTCATTTTCAGTTGTCACTTTAAAAAACAATTTCTCATAAAAAGTGTGAACTATATTCTTACAAGATAAAATCAAGGAGACAAAAAAAATATGTAAAGGAGCTGACAAAACAATTTGTGCTTTTATGTTCAGCAGTGAAAAGAACACTTTTCTACCATTCACTTCTTCTCTATTCTACAGCCAAATCATATATTTGCTTATAACATTAATTTTACCCTTAGCAAAACACAGAAGAAATCAACGAATGAAAAAATTATGGGATGTGAAAATGATGCAAAGCAAAAATTGAAAAAAACAAAAACATTTAGAACCACAGAAATCTATTTGGAAATACAATGTAAGCAGCAATATCGTCACAGGTCTGAAGGTCACTTGAAGGGCAGCAAAGAACAGCCTTACCCTGCCCAAAGAGAATTGACTAGATTCAAAAGGCACATTAAAATAAAAATAATTATCTTAGATCTACTTTCCGGATAAACTTACAGATGCTCTCTAGATACAATAAATGATAAAAATACAAATGACTTGGTAAAATACCTCCCCTTCTCTCCCTTCCTCCCATTAGATAAAAATGAAATTCAAAAGAATTGGAATGTGGAAGGCATTTTCACCATTGCATGATAAATGGAATAAATAGTAAATAAATTATGAGATACATCACTAATTATAGAATGTAGATATAAATATGATTCTGTAACATTATGTACAAATCATATAGAAATGGTTGTAAAACATGCTGATTCTAAAGTTTATGCATCAAATCATTGACATTAATATTGCTTATAATACAATGCTTTGCAAAATTACATAGAAAATTCATGTTGCCACAAATCTGAAATATTGGTATTCAAATAAGTGAAATTTACAACTCAGTTAACAAACCAAATCCAATGAATGCCTGTATGCAAATTTTCACTTTTTATCCCTGTTTAGTCAATGGTACATACAGTATTTCAATGTTTCCAAATAAATTTTGGTCATAAAAGTCATAAAATGATTTATAGTTAATAGTTGAGTTAATTGAAAATCAGAGATAAAGTGCTTATGGTCTCCTCAAACATATGCCACATTGCATTTTCATTAGAAATCAAATCGGACCAAGTTGTTAAAAATGGATCTGGTGGAAATTGTAGGCTAAATTGTAAATATTAAAAATTATATGGTAAAACATAAAGAATATCATTAGAAAAGCATTTTCATAAATTTATATTGTTATTTAAGAGTCTTAAAATGTCTGGTTATGATTAAAAGATATATTAGAATCACTGTGGTTTGCATGTTTTCATAAAACTTTGTCAGGCATTAATCTATTAATATTCATTTCAATAAATCCTATTTACTGAAATCCTTGGTATGATGAATTTCAAATCGTTCATCCTAATGTTGACCTCCTTAGTTTATTGGAATAATGATCTTGTTGACTATTGCTGATATACCAATTATTTAAAATCCCTGTCAGTAGAATCACATCAAGGCTACTTAAAAATAATTGTATCAAGACTAGGCAATTCCTAGCGAAGAGAAAATCAACTATTTGAAATTTGGGTTAATTAAGTTGTTGCTAATATTCTGTTATGCCTTCAGGATAGAGAAAAAATGCTGGGCATCAAATAACATTGTGTTAATATATATATATACGTAATGGTATGTGTGTGTGCATGTGTTTGTGTGAGTGTGTGTGAACAAACAAAGAATATCATAATATTGAATAGCATGCATAGTTCAGCATTATAAGGCAAGGTATAATACACATAAGGCACAATTGGTGAATATGCCACCAGCAAAAAATTGGGAATGTACATTGAATATGAGATTAAAAATCAACATCATGAATGTGTTACATTAAAAATGTCATGAAATAAATATCATAAATATCAATAATTGCATCAAGCAATAGAAATAAATCTATTTAACATTTTCTAAAAGTTTTATCCATTTAAAACATAAGCAATAAGACATCAATTTCATATTGATAAGAACATTGTTTAGTTAATTTAACTTTTAATCTAAAAAAACCCTCTTGATTTTTCCCAAAAAATATTTCTGTCCATGAATCTAATTAAATTAAAAGGTATGGCTAGCTAAAGAAAAGCTTTCAAATCATTAACTCTATATCACTCCTTGATATATGACAATGAAGATGCTAAATTTAGACGAAATCATCTAGCACCAACCTCCTGACCAATAGCTTCAAATTCATGAATCTTAAATAGATAACATATCTTTTAAATTCATAGCAAACGGGACAGATAAGTAAAAGTGAACAGATGAGTAATTTGACTACTATCGATTGAGATTAAATTTTAAATATTCTCTTATCATTAAATGCTTGCAGCAGTAAGTAACCTTTAACTGGGAAACATTTTTTTTTACATTTTTTATAAAGTATCAAAAGAGAGATCTAGCACCTGATTCAACAAATGATCATTGACTTCAATGATTGAGATATCATATGCTCAATCTATGATAAACATCGCACTCCTTGAGGAGCATAGGGTATCAATTGTGGATTTTCATTTGGCTCTGTTTTGGGCCTTTTTCTTTGACACCCATAGTAATTTTGGCTGCTTTTGTCTCTACATACAGGGTTCTTTCTTTTTCCGTGTGGGTTACATTATAGAACTTGTCTTTCCTCAGGGTGTGGCCTATTTTCATTTTCTTTTTATAATTTCTGTGAATGGTTGTTCATTGGCCCTTTCCAAAGCTCTTTGTAATCCTGTCTGTCCAATGAATTTTAAGGATCTTTTAAGACAAGAACTGAAGAAGATCTGTAGTTTGTGTCCAAAAACTTTTGTTTGTCATTAAGTTTCTGCGCTGCAGCAGGACAGACTTGGTGTTGAGAAATCTCAGTTTTGTGCCAGTGTTGATGTAATTGTTCTGCTATATGTTTACAAGATGGCAAATGTCTGTCGAGCTTTTGTCAGTTGTGATCTTACATTGGCATCAGTTCCACTAGTTCCGTCTACAATGCTTCATAAATTTGTGAATTGTTTGACATTTTCAATTTCTTTGTCACCAAGCCTGAATGTTTAGTAATTTGGTCTTTTAAATGTTTATTTCTATGCCAGTATAACTTGCAATTTGTTATAGATCAGCGCAGTTTTATTGCATTTGTTGCCGTATTTGTAAAAAAAGAGAGATATCATCTGCAGTCTAAATCTTCAAGTTAACAAGACATAGTCCAATGGATGCCTTAAAGTATACTGCATGAATTTCATGTCAACAATTCTCTAGAATACTCCTTTTGTCTGAAAATTAAATTCAAGGTCATTGTTACAAGGGTGTCTTTTCATTCTATCATTGACCAATTCCAAATATTTATATTCTTAAATAAATGTCTAAATCAAAATATAGGTATCTCTTAAAACACCAACAATATCTAATTGATAAGAAGTAAACATCAGAGATAAGTAAGAGCTAAAGATAGGAGAAAAAGATGATATGCTTAATATTTCTATATACTAAAGAGGAAATGAATATTCTTCATACAGGAATATGACTGGTTTTGACTTGCACTTTATATTGCATATCGCATTTGTTTTGTTAAATTGCACAAATATACTTAAACAATGCTTAATTGTGTGATTCATCTGAAACCACAAGATATTTCTATCTTGTTCAATATAAGTAGATCATGATAATTCTAGGTTTCTAGTGTAAGTGTCATTCAGGAAATGATTAAATATTTTGCAAAATTTCTTTAGAGAAAAATACAAATGTGTAAAAACCAATATACTTTTAATCTGTAAAAATTGAACCTTAGAATGTGACTTACAAATTGGAAAGATAAGGCACTTCACAACTTTATGATTCGAATGAGTAATTCATAAAAATACATCATTGGTTTCAATTCAAAAAAGGTCTTAAATTCATCTTAACAGGTTATTTTCAAGACTATAGATGCACAATAAGTGAACAAGATGATATTTTTGTCTATTCGCCCCAAAACATTCTATTACTGAATGTTAAAATTAAGCAACTATGCTAAATGTAAGTAAATATTCAAAAACTATTTTAAGCATTAAAAATTAAACAATATTAGTATCACCTCAAAGACTAGTTTGGACAGTGAGTTTCACACTGAATATAAATACAGGGGATCAATCATTAAATTGTATACTCAGTCACACAGCATAATTGTAAAGATAATTCAAGAATTTTCATCTGATTCTTTAAATGTTTAAAGAGAAACAATAACAGAACAGGTTTTACAAAGAATACTCAGTATTGAAGTTTTGCGTAATGTAGAAGGCACAATAAAACAAAGTCAATAAAATATTATTATAATGGTTTAGCTGTGATTAGCTTAAATGCTTTCAGATGAAAAAAATGTATATGGCAATAAAATAGGCCAACAGAATTTTGCACTTTGCAAAGAAAGGCACTTTAGCTTTAAATGGAAGTCATCAACTATATTTCTTTCTTATCAAAATTGACAAATAAACTCTCCTTCATGAAAGGTGAATCTAAGATGCTTTTGCATTGGGCAAATGTGTAAGGTAGTAAATCAAATCTCATTAAAGAGATCTTTAAAATCAATCCATAAACATTAAATCGTTAACATCACAAAACAGCTCTCAACTTTCGTGAAGATAAATCTGTGAATAATCCAGGTTATGCCATGAAAAGCTCTATGAATCTGTTTCCAAGATGACGTCTATTTTTCTCCACAATGGCTCTTTCTGCTTCCAAGCGAGATGAAAATGCAATAAGAGCATCTCCATTTGGCTTCCCTTCTAAATTTGTCTGAATGGTGACTGCCTCTTGTGTTACCTGGAAAAATTGGATTGAAAAAATCTTCAGTTAACGAATTAAATGAGATTGACTAATTATATAGTATCAAATTTTGTAAACACATTTCTTCTATGTATAATTAAATTTATAATTAAAAGGAGAATTCAGAAAAGGCCTTTTGAATGGTTTAATTTGTTTAATTTATTGAATTTTCTCTTAATATCATTCTAAGTTTAATTTAATACTCATGTTGTTGTCATTTTTGAAAATACTCAAATGAAATGCAAAAGTGCTAAATTTACAAAGGATAAAATTACCTAAAACTATATAACGGATCTAAATTCTACTCATAAACCTAGAACAAAAAATCAAAGAAAATCTAAATAAACGACAAAATTGAGAGAAAAATTTATAAAAATGAGAAGGGGAAAGTAATTCGGCAACTAATGATGAAAATTTTAAAAGTAAAACTTAACATGATCAGTGCATTGCTTTTTTTTTCTTAACAAATGACATGTTGAGTTGGCTTTGAGCTTGTCAAGTATTATTCAATTGGCTTTTAGTCTAAAATTTCCACATTAGATCTACTTTGAGAACCTAGATTCTCATTTTACACTCAGGCAGTAAACTAATAAGATATATAAGTTTACTAAATAAATAAAAATGCGCCAAACTTTAAAGAGATTATATCTTTTTTATAGGCATCTGTTTACAATGAACTTTGACAGGTACAACCTGTAGTTATGTATACATATATCCTGAAAATATGAAATTAATATTTATTACACTTCTTAAGCTATTATATATAAAGATAGGGTACAAAAATGCAATATCACAGCAATTTGAAGATTGATATGCTTAAGATGAAGATAATTATTTGATAAATTCTACTTCAAAGCTGATAAATTTTTGTGGTAATAAATCTTACATCTAAACCGGATTATTATCAATGCTTGCAAATGACAAAGCTATACTAACTAGTAATTTTTTTACCCGAAAACAATCAATGTTAACCATAACAGTGTCTCAATACATTTTCATGTTCACAATCCAGTCACTAAACCTAAGTCGAATTCAAAGTAAAAATTAAAAATTAAAAAAAGGTTACTTCTAGATCTAGGTGTTTTTTGTTGTTTTTTCACCATGGTATTTAGTAAAGAAAACAAAGTGATTACTGAAGCCCTGTTCATCGAGAAAGGTTGGCAAGATGCACAAAATTTTAGAGAATTCCCTCGTAAGAACTGGAAATGTACAGTTAATAGATTTATTGAAAAATTTGTACAAACTGGCTCATCAGACAGAAAGAAGGACAGTGGATGGCCACGAAGTATAATAACTCAAACACATGTCAATGCAGAAGAAGAACTTATCTCTTTACAGGAGGATAAACCATTAACTCACTCCTATGAGAGAGAAATAGCAAGAAAATTGAAATTGCACCAATCTTCTGTGCAATGCATTGTTAAAATGAATCATGATTAAAGTCTTTCAAGAGACTGACTAAAGACCTGTAGAAAATCACACGAAGTGAGAGAAAAAAGAAAAGTTTGATCTAAGTGACTTTTAGAAAGGTACAACAGTAAGGATGTGAAGTGCATTATTTTCACAGACGAAAAAAACATTGGAAGTTGCTACAAATAATCAGAACACTGCGGTGTTTGAAAAGGATAAATAAAGTATTTCGAGAATTTAAACAAAAGAAACAAGACTCCGGAAAGATATAACAATCAAGGAGATAAGAAAATTGATATCATGATGGAAAAAGCAGTTACTAGTCATCATAAAGCAAAGAGGAAACTCTACCAACCCTCATAGCTTGTGACCGTAAGTACAACCATCTTTTGATATTCGATTTTTAACCTGTTTTAGAAGAAGTTTCACTATGTAATGACCGATGAAAGGATTTATATGAAACTTTCCCAGCTATTATAGGTGCCAAATTTCATTAAAATCATTTAAATTATTGTAGAGTGATGAGGGACCAAAGTTCAGCACATTTATTATGAGCCGCCCAATATATTCTGGTCAGCACTCACTGAGCAGATAAAAGTGATGCCTTTCAAGTTTCCCTATGATAACAATAATTTTTTGCAATAAAGGCTTGTCTGAATGATGAAAAATGAACGTATTTGTTTTGCTTTGCTATTTTGCCTTTTTTTTTCAAATGGAAACACATTCCTCTAAGGGAGGAGAAACAAATGAATATTTCAAAATAAATTTCTATATCAATCTCTAGTTTTTAAATAAATCCAAGTGTAGGTGAGCAAATGCAATGAAATTGTTGTTTCAAATAAACTTAATTATAAGTAAGGCCAGGTCGACCTTTCTAGCCTATAATAATGTTGACAATTGTCAATCAATAGTTTAACCATGAGTCATTCAAAATATCAAATAGTTTGCGTCATTAATTTCCCCTTAAAATAATTTTAAAAGAATAGAAAAAACGATGCATAAGAAAATTTTGAACTCAAACTGTGAGTGTGTGTGTGAGTGTCTGTGAATGAAGAAATTAAAACACAAACAAAAAATAACTGAAGAAAGCAGAGAAAGAAACCAAAGCAAAAATTTGTTTGTGAAAATGGAACCAAATGTGAACATAGTGAGAGAGTCAATCCCATTATAACTCAAATCAAGTAAAAATCAGGAATATTAACAAAATCAAAATAGGGAAATTAAAGGAAATAAAATCCAACATAAAAAGAACCCCAAAAATATTCAAATTAAAAACAAAAAATAAAAGACATATGTTCATAAAATCATAACAATGGCAAAGACCCATGAAAATTAATCTATATTTTAAAATGGCTTGCAAAATTCAAATAAAAGAAATTAATACATAAAAGTGCCAAAATCTCTTTTCTAAAATAAAGAAATTCTAAATCTTGAATGAAATTCTCCACTCCATAAGAAAAAATTTACGATGAAGTGAAAATAAAACCAGTTTTCCCACCAAAACCAATAAAAAGATTGACAAATGCAATTTTTTTTTTTTTAAACATCATCGAGGGCCATCACATTGTCCATTATCTTGTACAATTTTGACGTATTCCATTTACTTTCTTTTTTATTTGCAGCTTATTGCCTTTACACATTCTTTAAAAAGAATTTTTTTAAACTCTTATTTAAAACCTCTAATGTAAATAAAAAGAAAACACCATCTTTTAAATAAAAAGAAATCTTGCAGTCAAAATATATTTCAATTGAAAAAATGCATTCACTTAAAAAATGAGAGGTTTTTGGTTTTTTGATTTGATTTTGGTTTTTTTGGTTTTTTGGTTTTTGGGGGGTTTTTTTCTCTATTTTTTTTGACTATTTGGGTAATTGCCTTGATTTTTGAAAATATCTTTCTCCTCCATATCTGTCCTAGGAAGGATAATTTCAAACCTACCTCAGGGAAACCTGAAAAATAATTTACGATGTCTTGAATAGTTACATTAATGGGCAGCCCTCTCATTATGATCACACAAGGACCCATGTGAGGCCCGGACGTGTTTGTGTTGGAAGAAGTTGTGTAATAAGAAATGGCAGGTGTTGTTTGTGGGGTGGGTGGTGATACAGGGGGACTCGGGTACCAGTATAAAATGGGAGGGTAGTAAGTGGTGGCAGCTGGTGGCCTTTGAGGGATTGAAGGCAAGGCTGGCTGGAACGTTGGGGCTATAGGCTGAGTTAAGGTAACGTAGGGGAAAGCACCGGTGGTCGACAGGGAGGTTGAAGTCATGATTGTTTGTGGTGTCACTGTAGATTACAAAAAAATAACATAAAATGCAAGTATTAGGAAGTAAACAAAACAACCTCAGAACTAAGGTGATTCTTTAACGTAGTCTTTATTGCCTTGAGAAAAAAAAAATGATGCAAAAATTAATGATGGTGATAAATAAAAATTTTCTACAAAGAAATTGGGTTACAAAGTGATTCTAAAGGACATAAACCAATACTGGCTCATATAAGTCTCAAAAAATAAGTTATGATGTAAATTGTCCTATAATGAAAATATTAAAATAAACTTTTTATAAGCTACAGCATTGTGTGAAATCTGAAGAAACATGCCAGAGATGGATTCAAAAATTTTGGAAGAGAAAGAGTACTAACGTCCACTATGAAACATTAACAAATGAAACCCTGATATATTCTTGCACAGTGTATCATTTTATTGCAAGATACCTATAAAACAATGTAAGCAAAATAAAACAATTTATTTCCTGCGATGTGGTTCAAAACCTGATTATCATTCTGAAGATGTTGAAAATAAATTTGTAGATGTGAATACACACTTAATTTCAAAATTTGAAAAAACAAGACCTTTTAAAAGGAAAACAATGAAAAAGAATAAATTAGTATACCAGTGCCCGTATGCTTAGAAAATTTTGTTAACAAGGTTTACAAAACTTCGTTAACGGGCTTGTCCAAGATTTGTCAGCGTCTGGGCGGGACTTGACTGACCGCCAAAGAATATTTTCTATTGATATGCAAATTAGTCTCGCGCGCACATGCCTATCAAAGGTGCGAAAAGTCTCATAAAGGTGTGATATAGACCGTGGAACTAGCCACAAGTTTCAAAGCATCCTACCTCGGCCATGGGCAGTAGATCAAAAATGTCAGATGGTCCCTTGCCGCCGGCTTGAATCTTGGCACCGATTCCATTTAACGCAAATGCGCCTTTTTTTACGGAAGGGTAGGAGTTGGTGTTAAAGTGTGAAATGGTGAGAAGGGGTGAAAGTGGTAGTTTAACGCAAGTGATCATTTCCAACGTCTTAAATGGATGATTCAAGCCTTATGAATATTCAGATCAAAAGCAAAATGCTCTTTTCCCCTACATTTTGGCTTGGAGCTTCGTTAAGTTTTACAAAGTCTCTAAGCATACGGGCCCAGGAGAGCACAGACATTCACAAATAAATTTTACAATCTAAATTCCTATTCCTTTAGTTTTTGAGGGAGATTTTTAGTTTCAATTTCATAAGTCTTCTTCAACAATTCACTTCCAAAACTAAGGTAATTTCAACAGGATAAAATTTCAATAAATTTATTGCTGAAGGAAAAAAAAGGCAAACACAGTAGAAACCTGCTAAACCAAAAACGGCTAAACCCAAAAAATGGTTAATTAATTTAAAAAAGAAACTGAAACTGCTTTATTTTTTGTCAAATATTATTGTTATAAGTTTAAATCGAAATATGTTTAAACCGAAATAAAAGCAACGGTCCCTTGAACTTCGGTTTAACAGGTTTCTATTGTATTTACTGCTAATGCACTTTGAAAAGGTGTCAAGAGCTTGTATAAATTAACTGATCAACGAGGATGAAGAAGAAAGATTACTGACCTGGAGACAACATTGGTCTCTGAAGTGTTAAGGGTGATGGAGGTGGCAAGGCAGGGGCAGCTACTGGTGCAGCTGCTGTAGGCAATGCAGAGGGTACAGGGATGGACACAGTTGGTGTGACCCCATTTGTCAAGACATAACTCATATCTTCACCACAACACTGAATCACATCAATGATGCGTTTTTTGCTACCAAATGTCATCTGCCGTCTGTGACGATTAAATGCTGTCAATGCTGCTGCCTCCTCAGAATCAAGTTGAATAAATGCTTCTCCAGAGGCCTCTCCCTGTTGATAAATTTAAGAGAATTCATAAAAGTTTATTTTTATTATTATGCAACTTAATAATTCACAATCCTCTAAACTAGTCTTGTTCTGTTAAAAAGTCAAGAACACATTTTTTTCAATATAACATTTTGTAATCTTCTTAAAAAAATAAGCACAACAATATAGATATGTAATGACACACGTATTATCACTTTAATCTTTAATTATGTTATAATATTCAAAGTGTTCAACACTCACTGTGGCAGTGTAGACCATATGAACACCTTGGTAAATTATAAATTGGGAAAATTCTCCCAGGAATGTCAATATATCTGTGACTTGTGCAGCACCAGGCAAATTTCTAAGTCTTATGCAGTCTCTCCTGGTGCCACTGGTAATAAGAGATTGTGGAATGATTGAAACATTGGCTGGTATCTGGGCAATAAGAGGGGTCAACTGTCCATCCACCGGTTCTGGGTTGCGTGGATCCATACTTCTATTCAATACCTATTAAAATGGGAATGTATGAACAATTTGTAAGCCTTATAAAATGGGGCAAAATCACTAGGATAAATAGTATTTTTTTTGCTGCTGTTAATTTGTCAATCTTTCTCTCTTTTGCTACTCCTTTAATACATTGATGCAGTTCTTCATAAGTCAAAATATATAATTCTAATAAATTTTGACAAATTGATTTCTATGCATTGCCTTCAATTATAGTATATTAATTTATAAAATTGTATTTTCAATCCCATCTGCAGGGGGTAGTGTCATAATATTTCTAAAGGGCCAATTATTATTTTAAGTTCTCTCTAGGTTTCTTATACACCATCTCTCTCTCTCTCTTTCTGCTCTGAGTGTGGTTTGCCTCACCTAAAATCAAAATAGAAAATACATAACTTTATAATTTACCTGTTGTACTTCAGCTGTTGTGCTTTTAAAAAGTTCAATGTAACGTGATCCCATCATTTCACGATGTTTCTTCAAAGCCTTGGCAGCTTCTTCTTCTGTGGCAAACAATACAAATGCATCCCCTGTACTTCGCCCATCAGGATAATGGACAAAGAGAATTCCCTCTTCTCCATCTAAAACCTGAGATGAATTAGGATCTCTTGTAAAAAATTCCAACTGCAGGAAAAAAACACAAAACAGAATAATTAACAGTTGAAAAGTCATGTAATTAAAGTGTCTTATCTCTTTAAATGTTGTTCTGATGCACAGAATTTGATCATAGGGTAATACCGGCCTCTGTTCTCTTTCTCTGTTCTCTTTTGTAGAAATATAATGCACTGAAATGACATTGTTAAGCATTTAAAGAGGTTGTGGCATTTAGGGCTACATAAGTGAGATTTTAATATTACTAATGTAATGTAAAGAATAATCCATAAAAAAAATTTTATTGTGAAGCAAAATCATTTCTATGTGACAGAAGAAAGATGCTATCGAAACTAAAATATACAACAACAAACAAGACTCAATAACCAACATTTCCTTCTTTCTCATGAAATAATCATTTACCAACAATTTGACACAGACAGGAAGAACCAAAATATTGTCAAATATATTCAGCTCATATAATTTTATTTAAACATTACTCTTAACAAATTATGTATATCTATGCACTATACTATGGGTAAGACTTCAAAATATAAAAACTATATAACAGAATCATTTGTCATCATAACTTTTGAATTGTAGAAGAGAATTGGTTTGTTTTTGTTTTGTTTTTTGTTTTGTTTTGTTTTGGGGGATTTTCTCCAAAAGTATAAATACATTATAATACAAAATCCAATTTATTAAAAAGGGGGAAGTCAATGTGTGTTGCTGAACAATGTCAAAAATCTTTCCAGGGAACAAAGGTAACTTAAAAAATTTAAAGAAATGAACAAAATGTATGATGATGATATAAATAGAAAAAATATGGGTAAAGAAATATCAAAATTACAAAAGAAAGAAAACTATATCCACATAATTAACCAGGAGATATAAGAAAAAATGAATTATAAAATAAAACAAAAACAACTAAGCTATCAAGTACATTTGTTCATATGCTCAATGATCATCAAAATATGCCTTGAAAGGGCAAAATTAAAATAATTGATGATGGGTACTTCGTTACACATAATAAACCATAAACTTCCGAGTGATAAAGACATTGATAATTGAATGGATAAGGGGCTTGCCAATTCAAAAAAGTATATGTCAAAGAAGAAAAATAATTTTCAGATTGTCAATTACTGAACTCAATCAAATCATTCAAAATAAGAATACCCAACAATTCAATACTGGCAATGAAATCCATGAAGACAGAAATAAAAATATGAATTAAAGATGTCTGATTTCAATTGAAAGCGTTCATAATTCACATCGCAACCTGACCGCTTAATTTTGTGAAACCTTATCAAAATTTTAACTTGGAAATAAGTATAAATAATGAAACTATGAAATCCATTAAATGAAATGCTTAAAAGTGAAATACCAGTCAGTCAAACAAACTTGTGATCATTGAGATTAAATATCTATTTGATTAACTTTACTTTTAAAAGCCACCACAATATTTACAAAATGTTCTTAACAAAGAACCAGTAAAATCAGAAAGATGATTTTTCTTAAATTTGTGATACATGTACTGCAGATCAGACCATCAAAGATGAAACCTCATCATAAACAAAACCTCATCATAAACATGATGAACAGTGAAATGAAATGACCACTGACCAATTAGTCCTTTAGTAGATAAATTTTTAAAAAATATAAGACTGAACCAGAGAAACTCTCCAGTAGCTTTTCATAGACCAAATTTGTACTCCTCCTATGCACAGCCTTACATGAATGCCCATTTCCCAGAAATTTTAAAACCATATAACATCAATCAGCAGATTTTTAAATAAATTTTTTGATCTTATCATCAAATCGTACTTAGTAAGATTTTATCCTCCTGGATGACGGCTATACCAGCAATTTAAATGCTTGTTGTGAATAACAAATAAGTAAATAAATCATAGTAAAATTCAGAAGGTAATAATTTAAACAGTTTTTTGTTGCTTCCCAAATGGCAATTCATCATTATCAATAAGAGAAAGAAACACCACTGAAGGTTGAATTGAATCAATTTTGAAGAATGTGTAGAAAAAACTGTTGATACCAACATCTCTATAATAGATCTACATATCTAAGGAATCAAGATATTATATAAATCAATTATATTAATTATTCAATAATCATATTCCAAACACTGTCGCCAATTACTCCATCAAGCAAGGAGTTACTAGAAAGAAAACATCTCTGGAACCAGTATCAAACATTGAAAAGAACAGAAGATGGAAGTGGACTGGCCGTGTCCTCAGAATGAATGCTGCTACTATGCCTGGATTTGCCATTAGATGGATCTCCTAGGAAACAAAAAAGAGAGGACGACCTCTAGAGACCTGGAGGAGGAGCATTGAAAGAAAAATGAAGGCACAAAACTGGACATGAGGACAGATAATGAAGATCTGATCGAAATCAGTGGAGAGATACTGTCTTGTCCTCATGTGCTCCCCAAGCACCATAAGGATAAAATAAGATCTAAGGAATCATTTTGTTCAAATTTAACTTGTCGTTTGCATACACAAACTAACAAAGTACAGTACCAATAGTAACACACACAAAAATCAAGTATAATTATTTGTACCTCTCCAAGTAAAACAAAGACAAATTATTTTTTCAACTTCAGACAAGCAAAATATAATATTTCTAAAATAAAATGAAATCACACTTTTGACAAAGCAAATTTTGGTGTATTCAGTTTCTTGTATTTCAACCCCTTAAATCACAATGTTAAGGGTAAAAGTATTTGGAGTAAAAGGGAATAAGAAGTCTCATGTGACTTTAAAAAATGCAATAAATTGCTTATTTATGCAACGATTGATAAAATGGTGAAAGTTATTCAAAAACACTCAAAATAAAAATGAACCATCAAACTTTGAATTGTCAGGCAAATAAACTTAAACACAAATTACTCAAAACTGTCAGCAATGCTGCTAGCCTTTGTTAAAATAAAAGATAACAAATTACAAAACATATCATCATACTGAAAAACAAAAATTATAAAAGACAGATCAAAATCACGATTAACATTAGAGACCTGTAACCTCTACCAGCATGCCTGTGCTTTGCCATCACCAATATCTCCACCCACTACATCATTTTTGTTTAAATTTTGCTCTGGTTCCCCTATCTCTTTCAAAGTTTCCAATAACTACTATAAATCTGACCAAATTAATTCAAAGCATGAAATTACTCATGCAATGTTCTTCCACAAGTTCAGTTATGACTTAAAATTATCCTTTTAATCTAATTATAATATCAAAATTGAATGAAACAAGATTTGGATCTTTGTTATTACATGTATTATTTCTTTTCATTTTTTTGTTATGGGTTCATTTTTAAACTCAGAGCCTTGTTAACTTTTAAGACAGTTACATCTGTAAGGTTTCACTTATATTCTGTCGAAAGATGTTCTCATTAATTTTGTAAATGCAAAACACTAATATTTAAGGGAAGTATGCCAAGTTGATTAAAAATTATTCATAATTTAATTACATTTATAGTCTACTGTCTGGGCAACTCAACCATTTAGAAATATTGACCCCTTTGCTAAAATCATGTTCCCAATTTTGCAACTTAAACTATACAGAATAATTATCTGGATACACAATAGACTATTATTACTATTTGAACGATGATTCATTTTGTGGAACCCTCATTTAAATTGACTTTGATTCTGTGGTAGGTTGATCACAGTCTCATTGCTAGATCTAGGACATCGATCAGTAGGCCTAGTTTGAAAAAGGATTTTTAAGAACTCACTTGAATGATATGCAATGAAACTAGGAAGAAGGATAAAAAAAACATTAATTTATCCAGAAGCCATCCAAAACTAACTTAATAATAAAACTCAATTCAAATATGCCATGGGGCATAGTCATCATTCAAAAAGTACATCCTTCTTTTAGCCCTTAGAGTGTATGGCCGTGAGGGTATGTGACCTTGGATTTCTGTATTTTTATTTGTAAATCTCATCAATATACGGTTCAATTTCTCAAACAAAACTGAAGTTCCTCCTAAATAATTTTTGACAAAGAACCAATGTTTCTTTCGATAAACCATCTGACAAGTGACCAGGCATAAATAAATTTAATTAAGATACACTTTCTAAAGAATTTATCTTTATATTAAATTTACCAAAGCGTATACTACAGGTTGTTGTTTTTAATGTACCATATTTAAATAAAATAATAGCATTTTTCCTTTGCGGTACAAAACAATGCTGTCGTAGGCCTACATATTTCCATTTCATGAATTTGTTAATTTTATACATTTTAATATTAAAATCATAATTTGATTTTTAAAACTCTTCTCTGAAAACTAAAACACAGGACAAAACAAAACAAAAATGCATAGGGTGTTAAAATAATAAAAGGCGCAAAGTATTTGAAAAGTAACATAAACAACATTCATGAAGAGAAGATGTTCATGGAGCTCAGAAAGATTTTATAAAAGAAAGAAACATTATAAGATAAATACAGCTTAAAAGACAGAAACTCTTGAAACACACACTCAATAAAGATAGATTTGAATATTGAATCAACAGACAAACAGTTAAACCCCATGAAAAGTTAGTCATAATAAATAATAATTGAACTGATAAGTCATTTTGATAATTGAACAGATGAAGAGACTACCTTTTCGTAGTTTGAAATAGTTTGCAACCTTAAAATTCTGAACCACCTTGAGGGTTATTGAATACAAAAATGATAAAAATTAACATAATATATCTGTCATGAAAAAATAACAGCAGACGTAAAAATGAATTAAGAAGCATCATATAGGGCAGTAATGTGAAAGCTGTACCGGTCCAGGTGAGTGATTGTATGAAGATAATGGATTATGTAAATACTGTAGCTGAATTTTTTTTTTTTTTTCCTTCAATTTTTCATTTTTAAAATACAGTAGTGAATACAAGATGTCGAAATGTTTAATGATATGTTTGTAGACAACAGCCTCAAATTAATTTGAAAAACAAAGTCAAACACAGTAACCAAGGATTATTAATTTTCCAGCACAAAAAGGAAAGAAAAGAAACAAAAACGATGCCAAGGCAAAACATACAAACAACAAATGAAAAAAGTACCAAACATAATTAGCCATCCCAACAAATGTCAGAGGTCACAGTGCCCTTCAGCTCTCATTCATCTGCAGTTTGATAATGTGTTGTTAAAAAACAAAATGCAAATCTTCACTGACCCTTTCCATTTTTATTTTTACCTATTTTAAACTTTTCTCTTTTTTATATTATTAGGTATAGGGAAGCATATAATGTGAATGAAGAGGAGATAATTATATGCAAATATATGCAGCCAAATCTATCATCCTGCACCAACTACCAATAATCCAGCCGAAATATGGCTATGGCGTAAGGAAAACCAAAGGAATTACATCTAATTCAGAAAAAAAAAAAGAGTAGAGACCATCACACCTTCAGAACCCGGAATGCGACCGCCACAAAGTACCATTTGCCAAGTGGAATGTTGGTACAATCCAGTTGTTTCACTTACCTGCCAGCAGTAAATTTATCTAAAGCTTCCAAGTTGGATCAAACTTAACAGTTTTAAGAGATCAGCTGAAATTACAAATGACCAGGGATAACACACTGGCAGGACATGTGGAAAATTTTCTCTCTCATTTTGCTTCTCTCCAATTATTAATTTTTACTCATGGGGCTGAAATGTCTCTACTGTTGATGGTTTGATTTGCACAGTCCTCAAAGTTGAACTTATAATCATTATTGCTTTTATTTACCTTTTTTCTTACACTGAAACCTTCATCGATGACCAATTGTATCTCTTAAAAATAATGGCTCTCGTAGGACAAGATCTGAGCAATTGTTTTAGTATGCACTCAAATCTGCACTGGTTTCAGTCATAGTTTTCAAATTCTTTTATTGAATATGTGAACATATTTCAGCATTTTTGGTCAATTGCAAAATTTTTAAAAATAATGTATTTTAGCTGTAATTTAATTCCATTTAGTCTTTTTAACACATGCACACACAAACACATAAACACATGCGCTCGCTCTCTCTCTCTCTCTCTCTCTCTCTCTCTCTCTCTCTCTCTC
>JASKDV010203696.1:0-10718 GCA_032466395.1 Aegires albopunctatus
TTAATTAATTATGTATTATTTATAACCCAATGTTCTCTCTTTCATTCAATGTTTCTTTCTGCCTCCTTCTACCAACGGGGGAGGAGGCAGGAAAAAGAGAACGAAAGAGAGAGAGAGAGAAGATGCTTGGCGGAGATGGAGGGTCGAAATACAGTCCCATCTGCCTTAACTTTAACGGTCACCTCTCCATAACGGTCACCTGTCGTAGGGGCTATTAGATCTAGATCATAGACTTGTAATCATAGACTGATCACTGTGAGCTAGCTCCTATGTTTTCTCAAATAAAATATGGCTGCGATCGACGCACAAAATTGGACGTGCAAAAAATTGTTGCAAATCGAGATCTAGATTTTAGATATCTAGATCTATTGTCCGATTACTACAGTAACGTCAGCAATTGAATTATAATGATTTTCGTTTGCATCGGCGTAACCCTAGCTGGCAGGACCATGATTACGGAGGTGTAACTGTAGACACTTTCTTTTCTTTTTTTATTCGCATTAATAGATAAACATCGAAGTAAACAACAATTTTACTTGAGCAAAACGAAAACCACTACTCATTCAATGAAAGGGACTTTCTGTGCTAGATTTTATACTAGGCACTTCCTTTATTTTGCCACAAGGAACTCTTCAATCAAAAAGTGTGCTTGGAAGGTGAAGTGTCCAGTCTTCTTATCTTAATCTTAAGTCTCTTTGTGCCAGGAGGCACACAAGGCTCTGACATCAGCCCTCCCTTTTGTTCTGTTGGCAGCGTTTCATCTGCTCCAGCTTGCTCTGTTTCGCTCCACCTCTACCATTTGCCTCCATGTTGTCTTTGGGCGTCCTCTTTTCCTTTGTCCTTCAGGGGTCTATCCAAGAGCGACAGCACAATAATCTTTTGTCCTTCCTCAGCACATGCCCAATCAATTGTCATCTCCGTCTTTTCACCTCCTCACTGGTCTTTTCCGCCTTGCCATCTCTAAGACCTTAGTTAGAGACATGCTACTGCCATCTTATCTTGAAAATCCTCCTCAAGCTCTTGGTTTGGAAGGTGTCAAGTTTTTGTTCTTCCCCCTTTGTCAGTTTCCAGGTCTCATATAAAGCTTTCTATCTCGTCTACCTTGCTTTCTCTGACTCTCAATTTGTCATCACACTTGCTGTTGGCTTTCGTAATTTTGCACTTCTTGCTATTCAGTTTCAGTCCAACTTTGTTTTCCAGTTTGGATGTCTTGTATTGGAGATGGTTCATTGTTGAAGATAGGAGGGCAATGTCGTCTGAGAAGTCAAGGTCCTCCATCATGGTTGTGAAGTTCCATCTGATTCCAGTTCTCTCACCCTCGACAGTTTGCCTCATGACCCAGTCAATCACCAGGAGAAAGAGAAATCCTAACATGCAGTAGCCTTGTTTCACTCTGGTCATCACTGGGAACCAATCTGTTGTTTCATTATAATCAATGACAGAACTTTGGAAGTCCTCATAGAGGGGCTTGACCATCCAAATCAATTTTTGTGGTATTCCATACTTGTGCATTATTATCCACAGACTGTCTCCATGAATGGAATCAAAGGCTTTTTCAAAATCTACAAAGTGGATGTATAGTGTAGCATTCCATTCGTTGGCTTGTTCGAGAATATTCCTGAGGATGAATATTTGATCAACCGTTCCCCTGCCTCTCCTAAAACCAGCTTGTTCCTTCCTGTGAATAATCTACCCCTGCCTGTATCCAGTTAATAAGGATCTTGCTAAGTACTTTGCTGGCCATTGGTAGTAAGGTAACTCCCATCCAGTTACCACATTCTTGACGATTGCCTTTTTGGGGAATTTTACAAATCCGTGCTTAATATTTTTTCTTAATCTTAGATGATAGTTGAATGGTTACAAATGCTTTCCTAATTATCAGTTACTTTTGACTATCCCAGAGTATCACATATATGCGCAAAGTATCAAACGGGCGAATGTTAATTTTAACGAACAGCCATATCTCAACGAAGAATATTATTCTGCGAACTGTAATCTTAGCGAATGGCTATCTCATTGAAGAGAACAGAAAGTGGGTCATTGATCTTAAGCCATTACTGCTTTACTTTCACTATTAGATGAAAATTATCGCTTTGTAAGGCCTCTCTAATTAATTTATGGTCTTTGGCAATCATTGGTATTCATATATAATATTGATCTTATTATATTAATGTTTTACAAGTTTTTTATTTTCTTGGCAGGACTTGCGTAGCTTCTAACGTTCAAATGCTTCTTAGGCCAGTAATGATTTTGTAACTCTTACGCATCATCTAAGATTAGACCTACAACTTCGAACTTTAGCATAGGCTAATTATGCATTGCTTAAGAATTACGCATCAACTAAAATTGCTACCAATAGTCTAGATCTAGATACAATTCCCAGGTTGATCAAATTATGATTGTGATTATCTCCGAAACGTCTGCAATTTTTTTCTTTTGTGCGATTTTCCTTGTTGCATTTTGGTTATATGTCTATTTTGGGTGTAGATATTGTTTTTGATCTTGATTGTTAGATTTACCTTTCTTTTTATTTTTATTTGGAACTGAACGAGAAGTTAGAAGTTGAGAAGACTTTAACGCCTAGGCTCCTATTCTACTTGGTCACTATTGACGCTTCCTTTTATCATTTCAACAATTTAATTACATTTTCCAGGAACATTTCAATTAACTTTATTGACTGTTTATAATATTAATAACAGTAAGCTACATAGATCTAGCTTGCATACACTATTCACAATACCATATGTGCAAATCTGATTGTCTTTCAAGAATATGATATTCCAAGGGCTATCCTTCAAATAAACATTGAATTTATTTATGATGTTAATTAATATCAATTATATGTCCTAATAAAACGGGTAGGTCTATAATTTTCATCCATTTTATGCTTAATCATTTGTAATTTTTCTAATTTTGTTCCCTTACATTTTCAGAAAAAAGGATGGAAAGAAATCTTTTCAGATGAAGTAACTGGATGGATATCTGCAGCTTATTTATGAATTAATTTTCCAGATGTCAGAGCGTAAAATGAAGTCTAGGTTAACGTACATTGTGTTTGCCATCATTTTCCTTTTTGGTGGTATTGAATATGGTATGTCTAAAAATCTTGAAGTAATAGATACTTTATCATACATGATGTATAGTATGTTACTTGTTTGAGAAATGGCTTCCTAATATTTGAAGGCATTGCTATTATAATTATAGCCCACCATCTTTTGCTGCTCCTTTAAGATCTGTTTGCTTTGATTACATTTTTTATTTTTAAAAATTATGAGTACATTACATTACAACAAAATTGTGGGAGTAATTTACTTATATATTTTCTACTATAATATAGGCCCATTTAACTTGAAATGAAAACCATACAAACTCCATTTGAATATCATTCTTTAAAGTAGTAATGTTTTCAATAGTTCAGATACATTTTCAAAATGCTTATGATTGTTTATGTAATTCTGTATGTCTGATATCAAATCTTAATCAACAAACCATATACATATTTTATGAAAGTGATTTCTTGTTGAACAGCCCATAGTATCCCCCTTTTTGCCTAATGTGTGGGTTGAATTAAAATGAATTGTCTTTCCTTTAGTTTCATATCAAAATGTAATTCTTTCATATCTGCATAATTTAATTTTGAATGCTATATATCATTTGATATTTTAATTCTGAAGCTTTTTACTCATTTTTTCACATCCTACTCCCATATTTAACCTCTGTGTCCCTTTCCCAAACTGTATGACGTTTATATGCATTTAATATTCTATTTTATTTGGAGAATAACAACGCCAATGTGAACATTTTTTTCAGCTGTTATTCTTCCTACATTATGGCTTTATCTCCACAATACTTACAATTCTCCTGAATACATGCTTGGCTTAGTTCTCTCTGCCTACAGCATTGCTGCACTTATTTCATCTCCTATCGTTGGAAGGTAAAAATATCAAGTTGGTTTTTAGGGTTGCAAGTTCAATACAAAGAAAAATGATGTGCAAATGCAGCCAGGTTGATAAGACAAGATATTTCTAATTAATGGCACTCTAAAGTCACCCAATTTTTACAAATTTTTCTCAAGATATTTGAAAGTACAGTCTGGTCTCTCCAATCCGAACACCTCCCTCCATTCCCGGCAATTTGTTCGGATTACAGAATTTTCCGAATTAGGGAATACTAAGAAATAATAGGAAAAAAATCTGTTCCCAGATAATGGTTCTGATTACAGAGGGATTCAGATTACATAAGTCTGGATTAGAGAGACCAGACTGTAATTAACCATGGTGGCCGTTGTTTGAAAATATAATGATTGACGATAGGAAAATTGATTTGATAATTATAGTAACAGTATATAATATATACAATTACAATAAAGAAATCAGCATATTTACTTATTATTTGGGAAGCAGAATTGAAAATGATGTTTTTGAAAGTGACCAGAGCTGCTAACTGTTTTATGTGAAAATGTGTATTTGTTTTTTCAATGGCTGAAGTTAGTCCAGTAACATAATTCATAAAAGAGAAATTTGGGTTGCCATTACGGGCAGTAGAATCATTACGTAGAGAGAATCAAACCAAATTTGAAGAGCTCAGTCAAGCCTTAGCAACCTAGCCTTTGCCAGCTTATCAATTTTATTGCATTTAACGGTCGGTGATTTTGCTCATATGTTTATAATATAAGAAGAAATTCATAGGTGGCACGATGGCATAATGATGGCCGCTTTATAAGTATAGCTGGCTTTAACATAAATATTGAGAATTGATAAATTACTGTTTCTCTTTGCACATGAGGATTGTATGGTTGTTGGTTTTTGTTTTACATTTATAATAGTATAATTGTTTCTATGTCAGTTCTATATTTTTTTTATGGATTGGTGTTGGCAGCATTGGTGACAATAAATAAGACAATATTGTTTAAAAGCTATATGGAAAATATGGACAGATGCAAATGTTACAGTCAAAATAAGCTATTTGATTTTGAAGTGACATGTGAAATGATATATCTTCTTTTTTTCTCATCAGGGCAGTTGACAGATTACGATGTCCAAAGCAAATTTTCATCATTTGTGCCTGCTTTGAGCTTGTAGGAAGCTTTCTGTATTTTATTGGCATCTCTGAGTGGTTGTGTGTTGCCAGTCGTTTCATTTCAGGTTTAATTTGCTTTATATGCTTAAAATGGTCATAAATCATGAATAACGGAATTTTTGAGAATTCAAGGATTCCTCCTTCTTCCTCCAACAACTTACTCCCTCCACCACCATGGTGTTCCCAGTTTTATCAGTAATTTCCATGTTTTGTGTATTTTGTTTATGCATCATTGCCTTGACTTGCTCAATTTATTGTCAATCGTAAGATTATTTTAATATTGTTTTAAAATCTAAAGGCCTTGGTGCTGCGGGAGAGGCAACAGCTTTGGCGGAAGTATCTAGATACACTACTGATGAAGAGCGCACTAGCATTATATCCAAACTCGTAGCCGTAAGACAATTGGCACTTCTTGCAGGTAAGCACAGTAATAAGATTTTAAAGATTTCGTTAATATGCATTAGCACTCTTCTTAATCCTATTGGCTTTCTTTGATTATAAATGAAATAGAACTAACAAGGAAATCATAATGTGGATCGAGCACACCATGATTTGAGAAGGGTTAGAAAAAGATTCATTTTTGCATCTTCCTTATTTTTGTGTGATGTCTTAATTGTTTCTGAACATTTTATTGGTTCCAATACTATAAACTTTTGTATCATTTGTGATGATAAAATATGAAGCCACAGTTGAGTCTAAAGCTCCCCCATCCTGAACGTAGTATTATTGGCTGGAATCATTTGTGATGGTCTATGAATGTGTTTTCAATTTTCTTGACCATGAACATTTCTAGGAAGCAGATTTTTGACACTGGTTTTTGTTTTTTTCATTTCCCAGCTCCGGCTTTTAATGTTGTTCTTCGACTTGCTGATTTTAAAATTGGTCCCTTTGAAGTGAACAAATATACAGCTCCAGGGGTATGAATTGAGATAGGAGTATTTTATAATTTAAAAAATTGATTAATGTTTACAATTTATTATAATTTTTGTCATGTCATTTTGGTTCAGTGGATAAGAATATTCATTTCATCCCATTATTTGCACGTTTAAACCTTTCTTTATTAAAAATTGAAATTGCTTTAAGATAAGTTTTTCCATTTTTAATTCATTTTTGAGGCTGACAATAAAAATTAATGACATAATAATAATAATAATAATAGTAATAATAATAATAATAATAATAATAATATAGCACGCAATTTTCAAACAGTGCAGCTCTGATTGCTTCCCAATGTCAATACCAATTATAAAACTAAATGAATAATAATCTAATGTATCTTATAACAATAAAAACATCTACATAAATCAATATGTTTGTGCAAGCTAAGAAAAATTTACTTGTCAATATTAAGTCAAGTAAAAATGTAGAAGAATCAAGGTTAAAATAAGGTCATATGAAAATAATGGTAAGAAAAAAATATGCCTGATTAAATTTTCTCGCTTGGCACTCATTTTGGTTTTTGATTTCTTTTAAAAACTCATTCAGCTTTCAGTCTGTCTCTTTTCTATCTTAGGAAATAATGATGATGACATGGACAAATCTTTTATTAACCTTAAACAGTATGCTAAAACTTGGGGTCTGAAATGCATTTTAGTTTATCACCACTCTTGTATTTTTTTCAAGGTTTTGCGTTTTCGTCCCATTATCATTTTTGTTTCTTTTTTAACTTGTATATCTATCTCTAAGAAATAATTTTCTTCAACTTCTTTCTATTTAGGCTTTCATGTGTGTGATGTGGTCATTACTCATCGTTCTGGTATTATTGATGTTTACAAATCCTTCTAAAAGAGTTCTTGACGATAAAGCCAGTGAAAAGAAAGAAGGGTCAGATGTTCCTGATAATATTGTAGAGGAAATAGATTATGGTGAGCCATACATTTGACAAAGCTTTGAGATTCCTTCTCAATTTTATTCAATTTTATAATCTTTATAAATCCCCGATGGGCAGTTGTTCAATTTTGAATTGATTGCTGATATGATTGATATAATGAATTTATTGTAATTCTTTGATCCAATGAATCCTCTCATCCAAACTTGATTCAAACATTTCAGAGAACCCACATGCACCCCTTCTTCCCAATTCTTCTTCAGCCGCTGTCAATGGTGGTGTAAATCCTATCCCTCAATCATATCAGTCCATGGAACAAAATAATACAGAAGAAAGGTCCAATGATGAAGATGGCAGCAACTCGGCCGGAGAAATAGAGCCACCTAATTTCTTTGGTTCATCCTATGAAATCATGGCATCAGCTGAGTTATACATGCATTCTTCAGACTCAGAGTATCATACCCTAATTAGACACAATTCTGAAGATGAGGATATGTACATAGACTCAAATCATTTTGCTGCTCCATCTCCTTCCAATAATTATCCATCAGTTCAAGCATGCGAATACAAGGTCAGTGGTTTTCATGTTTTAATAAATCTTTATTTTAAGCTTTCTGTGGAGAAGAGAGAAATGCTTTCTTAGTTCATTGTAAAAGCCAGGTTCATATAAATAAATGTCCTACTTTCTAATCAATTAATCAGATAAACAATTAGGTAAACAGTAAGCGATTGCAAAATAAAAAATCTAGATTTTTTTTTTCTTCAGTGCAATTGCTCAAGCACTTTTTGATAGCAATAAGCCATCTGGTTGAGGTAATCATTATATATAAAAAAATAATATTATGATTAATGATTAACCCTTGAAGGACTGGCCCTGCTCATAATTGACAATGGTTGAGGCTGATGGAAGGAATACAAACTCTTATTACTAAAGTACAAGCTTCACAACATTTGACTTTAACGTTTAGAAGCTTGGATGATTCAGACAATGCAAAGTAGACAAATAAATGCACTTTCGTGTTATATTTGGTATAGCATGCATAAGAATTATGGGACGTTAAAGAAAAAAAGATTGTCAAACACATTTCCTTAGGGCTAGACTTCTGCATCAAAATCTACATCTTTTTCATCATCACAAGCTAAGGTTCCCAGAAAAAAATGAGAGAGCGAAGGGTCTTCATTAGCTAGGGTTAGGGACTTGGTTGGGAAATAGGGTAGGGTTGGCGATATATTTTTTTACAAAAATTAAACAAAAAAATGGGGTGGGGGTTTTAAGTGAGAATCGATTACACTTATGAGATGTACTGAATCGATGTACTTCCGGTTATGACGGGAAGCCACGAAGAGCACCCAGCCATATTTTCTGACTCGAAACTGTAGTAGATCCGGAGCTTATTCTGTACACAAAATGGGTATGCCTTAATCAACTATTGGCAGGAAATGACGGGCAATAACAATGTGTATCCATTCATATAGACGTTTATAAACATATATATTATATAAATATGGCTGTAAAGTGTGTAACTTAAAATGCAACAAATATACAGCTTTTTCCAAAGAAGCGTTGTTTATAACGATTGAAACTATGAGAATCACACTTGCATGCATCTACACTCCAAATACAGATGACCCTCAATTTGTTGACATGATATACAAATGGATATCTCATATGAAGAATGAAAATATAATGCTAGTTGGAGATTGGAATATGCTTTTAGATCAAGTAAACGATGGTCATCATTATAAACATACAAATAACCCGAAAGCCAAACAAAGAGCGAAACAGCTCATGATTGATTTGAATCTTCATGATATCTGGAGAGAAGAAAACATGGACGAGAAAAGATATACATGGAAACGCAAAAACAGAGAATAAATTACAGATAGGGAGGTTGGACTTCTTCCTGATATCTGATAGAACAGTTAGTTTGGTCTCAAAGTCTAGTATTGAATATAGTTATCGATCAGATCACTGTCTCATATCTTTGAATCTCAAACTTTACCAAGGACAAAAACCTCAAACCTTATGTAAATTTAATAATTCTTTATTAGAAAACAGATTTTGTAAACCTGATTAGGGAGACAATTTTGGATATAAAGAAAATGTATGCTGCTACACCTTACAACCCAGTAATAATTGCTGAAATTGAAAACTCAGCATTCCAACCTACAATAAATGATCAACTATTTTTTTCAATGCTCTTATTAAAAATTAGAGAGGAATCCATCCGTTTTTCCAAGAAACTTAAGCGGGAAAATATTTCGGAAAATGAAGAAGAGTTAGGGATTCTGGATGAAGACTTTATATAATGATGACATCAAATCGAGATTCAATGTAAATGGACATATTTCAAGCTGGATTCCCATCCAACGCGGCTGCCGTCAAGGCGATCCACTGTCACCATACTTATTCATCCTAGTAAGTGAAGTGCTGGCTCACATGATACGAGATAATGGAAACATAAAAGGTTATAAGATAAACAGATTAGATATTGAGCTAAGTCAGTATGCAGACGATAAATAAATTTTTCTAGAATCATTTGAGCAATGCATTCATACATTAATCGAGTTTTCTAAATACTCCGGACTGAAAGTTAACAAAGAAAAAAACAGTATGATATGGTTTGGGTGTACGAGACCACCAGAGATTGTATTCCGTGAAGAATTTTACATGGAATCCAACAAAATTCACTATATTAGGAATAGACTTTACCTCGGTTTTGAAGGATATAACGGAGAATGATATAAAGGAACATATTGAGAAAATAAGATATCAAGCACAGGTATCTTCATCTTTGTTTACTTGTTGAAATTTGAAAAACACAATAAAATTTGAAGAAATCAAAATAAGAAAAAAAATACATACAGCCAAAGAAGCGTTGTTTATGATTTTGATCATGTTTAAAGATGTGGGCAATCTATTGACAATCTATTGACTCAGATGGTTGTGTTGGTAATTGCATCAAAATAACAATAAATTATAAGACATGATAAATAAAATTATTAAAATTTTTGGAACAAACTAAAGCTGTCACAAAAATATCTTCAAAGGACTAGAAAATTGAAGACAGATGATAACAAAATAAATATAAACTTTAAAAAAAAAATGAATGAATAAAAGATTAAAAGTTAGATAATTTAAAAAAAATCTGGCATTATGTTTGTCCTTATTTACAGAGAACTAATGAAGATTATATTGCGTCAACAACATGTGCATTAGATGATCCTATTCAAAGAGAAGGAAAGATAAATTTCTTTTGTAATGGTGAGTTTTTGAGTTTGTATTTCTTCTTAACAAATGATTGTAATCTCTCCATTGCATTTCTCACTTATCATTATGAATGAAAAAAAAAAGTGTCAATTGATAAATGTTTTCATCACTCATAAAGATTTTTAAGCTAAAATGGAGAAATAAAAGGACATATACTTTATTCATAAGTTATGTGCAATGAGAAAAGAATTGAATATGATTGTCATGTTACTGAAATTCTGATTTAGGCAACATTGCCTTGCACTCTTTATTCTCATGAATTAATATTGTTTTTAAACTAAAGAATCCTTTTTTCATTTTTCATTTCATTATTTCAACTTTCATTGCATCATTTTGTTCTTTAGAGTATATTCGTGATGAAATCCAAGCAATTGTAATGCTTCTGTTTTGCTCCATGTTTTCTCAAGTTTGTTTAGAGGTGAGATATCCTTCTTTATAAGATAAGATAAGATAGGATAAACTTTATTATCCAAAAAGGAAATTTGACTTGGATTACATAGCAAGTCAAGATGATAACAATAGATATAGCAAATTAATAAT
>JASKDV010203707.1:0-10718 GCA_032466395.1 Aegires albopunctatus
TCTCTCTCTCTCTCTCTCTCTCTCTCTCTCTCTCTCTCTCTCTCTCTCTCTCTCTCTCTATCTATCTCTCTCTCTGTCTCTCTCTCTCTCTCTCTCTCTCTCTCTCTCTCTCTCTCTCTCTCTCTCTCTCTCTCTGTCTTATATTCAAGTTATCCCCTAAGAGAGTCCATTCAACTCTAATAACATAACACAAAGATTTCTATTGATTATAATATTCCCATGCTAATTTGCACGATTTGCTCAAGCCGTTTCAAGATTGTTCATCGAATTTGCGCATTGAGTCAGATTTCAATTGACATTCAGTATTAATCCCTGTCTAATACTACAATCTTTTACATCAAAATGAAGAAAAATAATGAACCATCCAGTTTTCATGGTAATGATTCGATCGTCAATTTTGAATATCACTAGAAACGTTAGCTGCTAGCGGTGGCGGCTCAATAGTATTTTTTTTTAAACCGCTTACCTACAGCCTCTCTCCCCTATTTCACCTTTATCTTCATTTCATCTATTATATCTTCTTCTTCTTCTTTTTCTCATCCTTCCCTTCCTCCTACTCCCCATTATCCTCTTCTACTTTCATCACCAATAAAAAACAATTATGCCTTTATTACAAAACGACAACATGAAGCCATGAAGGTCAGACCTTCGAATGACCTATTGGGTCTAAATTGAGGCTTCCTAAAACAGTGTTTGAAAGCCTCGTTCTACAATCATCGAGGTCAATGACGCAACTCATGGCTAAATTTAGCGGGTCAGTGACATCACACGCAGAAGCCTTTTGGAGATTTCAAATTATAAAAAAGCTTGTTTGAATTGATTAAGTACAAAAACACATTGATTTTGATAAATAACAATAATTTACGTATATATCAATCCACCAAATACGTTTACATATTTTTTTAGATCTGCCAGTCAATCTAACGCAAAGAAGCACAATAATCTCCCATTCGCTATATTGTAGATTATGTACGTCCTCTATTTTCAATGTATTTTGTTGTCCCATTAATTTATTTTTTGCAATGAAACCCAAGACAAATTTCCATTTTGTATGATAAAGTGTATCTTATCTATCGTATTATCTTATCTTATCTTATCTTTTTTCGTGAAAATAGTCGAAATATGGATACAAATCTATTAAATTACCAACTTTGATGATATTGTACTTCATTTATTTCTATCGTCTATTTTCAGATTCCCTTTGCTCAAATTGTTCCGTGTCACCATTGTTGTTCAAAGTTTTCTTCTGGTTGGGTTACTGCAACTCGACCATGAACCCAATAATCTACACTTGTTTCAGTCGGGAATTCCGACGGGCTTTTTTGGCCATTCTCTGCTGCAGACGATGTCAGCGTCAACCAAAGGTCAGCCTAACTGAGATACAGCTTCGAGGCAGAGCGAGACCCCATGCGAAGCACTCGAGTCACCGGGGTTATTCCGCCGTGAAAAACAACTTCAATAGCAAAACGAGCAACGGGAAATCGCGGATCCCGGTCGGCGATTGTCAGGAGGACAATATCTCGACGCAAAATCCCTCGTCAGACATAAACCAGTCGTATGAGAACAATGCTTCCAGTTCTTTTGGCTCCGACTGTAAATACAACTGCAATTCCTGCATAGAACTGTCGCACCCGGCTTTAAACCAATGCTTAAGGCGGTCGGAGAAAGAGAATGGCGCCAACGCTAAGGCGCATCAGTCACGCAAGAAATCTAGTTCTCATTCGTGCGACGGCGTTTCGAACGGAAGTGACATCCAGGCACGCAATTCAAAGGTCAAAAACGGTTTTCTAGATGGAAGTGCGTTGCCTGACGATAATCGGTCTCTGGAAAGTCTGGCCGGCAAGACATCGGGTTCAAGAGGTACGCCATCTCAAGAAGGCATCGATTATTTCGCGCACAATAATTCGCAAAATAGCGATATCTTCGACACCGTTTCCAACAGGGTCGACGGGGCACTGCCAGTCCTCGGAAATCTTCAGGACGTCCAGCGCTTCGGACTTTCCTCGTACTCCCTCTCAGAGACCATTTCGTGTAGCGACTGATATTTGGTCCGAAGGTATAATTTTTAAAATAGCCTAATTCTGCTCATCACCCTTTATGGGGTGACTTAATTAATTAATTGTGTTTTCACTGTTGCTTTTTGGATTCTTCCAAGTGGATTACCTCGCATTGTTGTTATCTTCGCTGCTAATTTAAAACCAGTGATTCGATAAACGTACACACATGTATTGTTTTTTCAAGAGTCAATGTTATGATTCATAGGGAGAACTTACAACGGCTTCGTTTGGCGTAAAACGGAATCGTTATAATATTATGATCTTAATATTCATCCCTGACAAGACACTGATTGTGTCGCAAGAATTCCTCCTCAGTAAGGTGGTGAACATGCACGTTTAGAGCCATTACAAAGCATCCAAAATCGTATCTTACCGGGATTTGAACCTGAAATATTTCGATCTCCTGCCCAGATAACGATGTCATGGTTTTGAAAACGTGCGTGGAACAAATTTAATAATAATTGTTTAATGTGTGGTGCAAAGTATATAAGATATTGCTGGTTGAAATAAATGCTACTTTGGGGTGAAGGTGGGGGGAGGGGGGTATCTGGTGGCCAGGTAGCTCAGTCGGTAGAGTGTTGGGCTGATAAATTGCGAGCCCCGAATTCAAACCCCGAGTCCTGGCAGATTTTTCTCGTGGCTTCCCTGTCGACCCAGCAGTAAATGGGTATCTAGATCTCTAGAGATCTGGCGCAAGTAAAGTCGGCGTGGCAAGCAATGGCAAACTACTACACAAAGTCGTATGCCTTAAAAAACTGGGACTCTACTCCTGATTTCCTCTACGCTCAGTAATGAGTAAGGGAAAAGGTCATCTTTCTTCAAAAGTTTAAAAACTTGAAAAATGAGTGTCTGACTTGTCCTATGCTTCTTACTAATATCTCCCCAGCAATCTCCTCAACGTTGATTAATTCTCCAGGAAAAACATTTAACGATGGTCAAAGACTACTTTTACTATCAACTCCTGAAACGAATTTCCATGGAGTCGCTCTTTTAAGGAGGATGCCACAATTACGCCAGTCATTGACTTTTTATTCCATTCAACAAATTTTCATCGCAATAAAGTTCTCAAACATTTTTCTATGAAATCCTCATGGCCATAAACTTTACGAACAGGATTCACTGACTGTTATCTTTTTTCGTGGTTCGTCTCTTCGTGGCTTCCAGCGGTGAAATAATACTACTCACCTTCTCTCCGGGCATCTTGATTTTTGACCGAATGACGCCATAGTTCTGGTCTCGTCTGCTTAGTTCAACTGTCACTTCAGCCATTGAAGTCTTGCGGTTAACGATTGATCGTTTAATGTCTATTTTCTCTGTTGCCTTTTCGATCATTTGATTCAAAATGGAAGATATTTTATGTGTTTTTTACTCATTAGGAGATAACGAACAGTGGATCTACAGGAAATTGGCAGATTGAAATGTTTCCAATACCGGTGTCCTTACGCAAGTAGTATCGCAGCTCGAAAATCGATATAGCGGAATATTCAACCTTGTTATATTCTTTTTTTATATACTGTGTAAATTATTGAAGAGAAACATGAATTGTGTCTGTGAGTGTACGACCACCTTTGCACCGTGAATATTCATTCATTCATCATAATTGTAGGACTTTCCTTTAACAATCGTTAATTATTGATGAATTAATTAACCACCAATGTTTAACCCTACCCATGTGCCTTTTAGCTATAATAATAAAGATTAAGTCAGTCGATAAATCATTTATCTCATGATATGAAGAGAACAGGTATTTTTACGCGGAAATTCGAAGGGTTATAAACATTTTCATGTATAATATTTATAATTGGAACGAGGTTTAGTTCTGACTTGACTGTAAATTTCCAACACCAACACAGAAATCTTTGCCGAATGTGGCAGTATTGTTCACTGTTTTAAATTAAATCGCGCTCTGCATAATCTGTAATGGCGAACTGAGCTCTTGCCAAAAGCATTCAGAGCAGGTGTGCTCAACCTTTATTTACTTGAGATCTGGGAGCAGCGGATAGCTCAGTGGTTAAGGCGCTCGCCTACCAAGCCAAAGGTCCCTGGTTGAAACCCGTGCAGGCTTGAAATTGAAATCAAATTTTGTTCGGGTTTCCTTCTGTCCCCCTATCCTTAAGTTGCTAGGATAAAGAGTGTCGAGTCCTATCGGAGGTCCCATATCTATAATATTATACGCATGTAAATGAACAAGGCTGTCTAGGAAAATCCAGATACATGTAGTAGACATGGGTAAATTCAATACAACACAACAACATAAGATCTACTTTTCCCCGGTCAGAGGTCAACCCGTCACATTCACTAGGACAACGCAAAAAGAAACTAACACAACAACACCAAATCCAAGAAAAAGTACCTGCCGAAATCTAACGAGACGAACAGAAAGACTGCCAAGCATTTGAAGATTGACTGGTAGATCGCGATAGACTGGTTGAGCACCCTTGGTCCAGAGCCTAACTTAACTACGTTTATCATTTCAGCGATCTTCTGATTCTTCAAATAAGCTGACACAACTCAACTGGGTTGAGTATCACTGTCAATACGCCACAAACAAAACAAACTAGAGCAGACTAATTAGACCTACATGTAGATTTAAGTATTTCATTATCAACACTTTCGCTACTTCTAACATTTGGATTCAATTTATTCCACAATTTAGTAGTGCTAGGGATAAAAGAATGTCTATGGCAGTCATTTTTAGAGACAGGGATGCTAAATGTCTGACTATCTGAGTTCCTAGTTCTCCTATTACTTATATTGCTTTAAAGAATATTACAATTTCACTTCTAGCTCTTTGTTGTTCTAAAGCTGACCAATCCAACTGTTTCGTGTTATGTTCTACATGTGAATCAATCAATTAGTATTCCAACGCTCGAATTCCCGGTGGTTGAAGTCCCGGTGGTTGAATTCCCGGTCAAATTGTACTGTTGTTGCCTTTACCTATGGATTTTTGTAATGCAGTATAGACGTAGGTCTATAGACTCCGATCATAGCGGCAGAATGGTTCGGACTTATTCTGGAATTTTAATTTTGTAAAACAATCTGTCAGAGTAGGTATGCATTGTTGTCTTAGCAACTCATATTTCTTTTGTTGAGCCCTGTAAGTATTGGACAGCCACGTTAAGCCATGACTTACAATTTTTCCCCAGAAAAATTTCGATCATTCTGTCACTATATCAACGACCTAAGGCTCTCTTAATGAGTTATTATTCGGGGCTAATCTACACTGACCATGATAGTATAGGTGTTGCTCAGAGGCGTCCCGTGGGTAGAGCAGAGACTTGTGTTTACCTAATATTGTTATTCAGTGCACACTTGGCTCTTAATAAAGACGATAAATCACAGTAGATTTTTGAGGTGGGGCTAAAGTCCCGAAGCTCCACCCCACCCCACCTGATGCCGCTGATGTTGCTACCACCTTTGTGTAGTATCTTCAAACAGTCTAACATTATTTTAAACTTGGATCTATAGAATAGCTATGAGATGGATAATTGAAAATCCATAAGGGTGATGACCACTTCTCCAATCGTCCTGGAACTTTGAAATCGGGGGAATGAAACTAGGTTCTAATGAAAACAGTCACGTGACAAGCTGATTCCCGACTGTGTTTTAGGCTGTAGGTTGATTCACGAAACCTATTGGATGTTTTAAATATTGCACCCTAGATTTTCTATTCCTGTCTAGCTTTAATTCGCCGTTCCATTTGTTTTGCCACATGCAACACAATCAGGAATATACCACAACCACATATACGTGAAAACAGTCCTTATTTTTTTCTTCTTGAAAAGAATATCAGTTTAACTCGATATGTGGGGGTGGGGGGGGGGGCGGATAGTTCAGGGGTTAAGGCGCTCGCCTACCAAGCCGAAGGTCCCTAGCTCAAACCCCTGCAGGCTTGAATTTGAAATCCAATTTTTTTCCGGGTTTCCTTCGGCCCCCTATCCTTAAGTAGCTATGATAAAGAATGCCAAGTCCTATCGGAGACGGACAATGATGTCGTAGGTCCCATTTGTATAATATACGCATGTAAAAGAACCCTTGGCTGTTTACAAGGCAGTCTAGGAAAACCATGATATCACCAAAGTATGTGGTGGACATCTGTAAAATTTCAATACAACAACAATTTCATCTGCCTGTTTATCTGAATAATGACTAAAGAAATAAGCTTATAGAACATGACAATAAGATATCACACAATGGTCATCAAGCTATCAACATCGCGATAAGCTTATAGAACATGACAATAAGATATCACACAATGGTCATCATGCTATCAAAATCACTGTCCGGCTCACTGTTATTAATTACCTCATTGAGGATCAACCTCGTGTATCCTCGGCTTGCCATGACCACCACTATCACTTCTTACTATCATTTTGAAAGCAAACACTAAAATCAACACAATACATCAAACTACTCAATTATGTCAAACTTCATGCAAAATATCAGATTTCTAAAGTTATTAGAACATATTATCCAAATAGTGGTTTGAAAATATATACAGCTGGTCCCACGGGGTGTGCTTGGCTCAAATTGGCTGATCCTCGGTGAATTAATGCCAAAGATAATAACCTATAACTACCCTATTACAGATTACCTCTGTGGTTAAAGCATATTACAGATTACCTCTATGGTTAAAGCATATTACAGATTACCTCTGTGGTTAAAGCATATTACAGATAACCTCTATGGTTAAAGCATATTACAGATTGCTTCTGTCCGTTGTGTTTTAGGAAGGTGAAGGCGGCGAAATGTTCTGTGATATTTAACGCAAACTATCATTATTTTTGAAACGCAATAATCCGTTGATCTGTCTTTAAACTGGTGATGAATCCTATCTTTAATCTGGTGATGAATCCTATCTTTAATCTTATAATCTTCATATGAGGCACAATATTGCATCATCGATATAATATAAACCTAGATACAACTTCCTGTCAAAGTAAGCCGGATTTCGATGGGTGCCGCCATTTTCGTGTTGTTATTATTAGCAACTAATGACTGCCCACAATAAGAATTCATCCAAAGCATCACTGATGTCTCTAGTACATTTCACCTTATAAGAGTCCAATTCATATTACTCTTGAAAAATAAAAGGGTTGCTCCATTAGCCAGGGCGTCCACTGTCGAATTTAGTCAGCTGCGCATGTGACTAGACTTGCAGGCTAAAAACTTGATTCTTCTATGACGTCATGTTTTTAGCCTCCTAGTCAGATGCTTGGCTGACTAAAACAAGCAGTGGACGTCTTGCCTTACTAAGTTTTAAAATTATCATGATGCGCCAGAACTAAATCATTATCAATTTCATATTTTGTAAATAATTCAAGGCAAAGTCGAGCTTTTATATCAACCAATGGCACCGTCCATGTAGGCACGCGGAAAGTTTACCAGCAAATACCGGAAGTTGGGATCTATTTATATTTCACGTCGATGTATTGTTTCTACTTTGCATAATGTTATGTTATATTCGTCTGTATATAATGCGTTGAATTGTCTTTGAAATGATACAATAAGACACATCTCTCTTTTGACATGGATCTCGGCGTCACTCATTTTTGTGTTGGTGATAAATGTACAATGTTCTGTTCGCCAATTCTATGTTATTTACAAGTGGCCTAGATTTCGTACAACTCACTTTATCAAACTGTTCTCTGCACTTTGTCATGTATTTTCATGAATGAAGTAAAAGATTTTTTAATGCGTTTTATGTGCACACTGCACTTTACAGAGTTTCCTTGGCAGGCCGTTTCATTGCATAATCCTTCTCAACGCCATGGGACCATACAGAGGTGCGACCTGATGAAAGGCGCTTCACTCTAGCATACTAACAAGATCTTCTTCTATCCATAGCCAGTAACCCATTTTACACCTGGGCATGGTGAGGAAATACACGTAAAGAGTCTTCCCCCAAGAATCAGCACCGCGCTTTACCGGGATTCAAACCTGGGACCTTTCGAGCACCAGCCCAAATATCTACCACTAGACCACGACTTTGCCACACGGATAAGTGTTTTATGGGAGGAACCCTGACAGGCAGTCTCAACTCCCTGAGAGGCATTCTTTCGCTCATCAGTGGGAAGCGTTTTCCTCTAGCATATTGGCGAGATCTGTTAAAGCCTTCGTTGACCGCAAGGGCACATTATCTTTCAGCTTCTCTCGAGAGAAGGGCAGCGTTGCCATGGCAATTCAAGTAATTAATCTTGCCAAAGTACAATACTAAATACCGAAGCGGGGGGCGAACTCCAAACCTCTGTATTATTGTGCAATGCCACTATACACTCGGCCATATAGCCCCCAGTAGTCTTTTCACACCTGAGCAGGTGGGGAATATGCGGGTAAAGAGAGACCTTTCTAATATCTCAACCTCGGACCTAGCGCCGAAGAGAATCGAACTCACAACCTTTCGATTGAAAGCTGACCTCGCTAACCACCTTGATCACGACACCACTCTGTCTATAGCAAGATGCTCATTATACACCTGAGGGAGATGAAAACGGACTTTCCCAAACGAACTCGCAACCAGGAAATAAACTTTGGCCTAATCGATCACTATACCTAGGAAACATACCAGGCAGTGACTGTGGTGTGGCACTCGGTTGGACACCAGAAGAGGAAGAGGACGCCCAAATCAACATGGCACAGAATGGGAGAGGAGGAAAGGAATGAAGAGGGATGTCCGGGCCTTATGTGCTTACTGGCACGTAGAGGATGAAGGTCAAGGTCATCGATTACCACTTCAAAAGTCCTCCACCCTTGGACCAAGATGTTAAACATTCTCATTCTCAAAAATGTTCTGATAACATGATGGTATGCATCAATGAGGCGCTCCTTCCTATTAATATTGCCCTTCACTCATTGCCCTTTACCCCTGTCACAACAAAGACCACGAACAATAGTTTACGATTTTGTTCTGTCTTGGGCAGTTCTCTTAATCTCCTTCTAGGTCATTCTTAAATTAATGAAATAAAATTCCACTTACTTATCCCAGACGGGAAATTCGTCTTTTGGTATTTACCGTCGTCGAGCGTCAGCCGTAAGAACAGCGCCGCAAACGTAGGCAATTCGTGTAAATAACCTTGCCCAAGTGTTAAATATGGTATCACCAAAGAGATTCGAACCCACGACCATTAGCATACGAATCCAACGACTTAACCGTTCTGCCACCGTGCCTTCACTTCTCTCTCCAGATCTCTCCGCCAAGTTGTAAGTGGCTTTTCTCTTTTCCTTTTGCCCTGACGGTTCCAATAATATCATACTGACGAGATGTGCTAGTGGCCAGAGTCAAATGAATTCGAAGGCTACGGGCGTCCACTGCTGGTTTTAGTCAGTCGAGCATGTGACTAGCAGGCTAAAAACGTGACGTCATAGAAGAATCAAATTTTTAGCCTGCTAGTCACATGCGCAGCTGACTATAACCGGCAGTGGACGCCCTAGCTAAAGGAAAAGAAGACGCCCAAAGGAAACAGTGAAATGGACTTTGCTAAGAGAGGCCGGAATGATGGGTTTACACTCGATGCAGGTTGTGGTAGAAACAGTGAAATGAACTTTGCTAAGAGAGGCCGCAACGATGGGTTTACACTCGATGCAGGTTGTGATAGAAACAGTGAAGTGAACTTTGCTAAGAGAGGCCGGAACGATGGGTTTACACTCGATGCAGGTGTTGTATAGAAACAGTGCAAGACAGAGAAGACTAGCGAGAGAAAGTTTGGGCCCTTTGTGGCGTATGACGGATGTAAGATGGAAGATCGTCAAATGAAGATAGAAGGGGTGGATAGCTTAGTGGTTAAGGCGTTCGTCTACCAAGCCAATGGTCCCTGGTTGAAACCGGTGCAGGCTTGAATTTTAAATTTTAAATTATTTGCGTGCTTCTTTCTGCCCCCTATCCTTAAGTTGCTAGGATAAAGAGTGCCAAGTCCCATCGGGGACGGACTATAATATCGGGAAATACCACTTCAATGCGTTGAGGGAAATACCAATTCAATGGGTTTAGGGAAATACCACTTCAATGGGTTGGGGGAAATACCACTTCAATGGGTTGGGGGAAATACCACTTCAATGGGTTGAGGGAAATACCACTTTAATGGGTTTAGGGAAATACCACTTCAATGGGTTGAGGGAAATACCACTTCAATGGGTTGAGGGAAATACCACTTCAATGGGTTGAGGGAAATACCACTTCAATGGGTTTAGGGAAATACCACTTCAATGGGTTGAGGGAAATAACACTTCAATGGGTTGAGGGAAATACCACTTCAATGGGTTGAGGGAAATACCACTTCAATGCGTTGAGGGAAATACCACTTCAATGGATTTAGGGAAATACCACTTCAATGGGTTGAGGGAAATACAACTTCAATGGGTTAAGGGAAATACCACTTCAATGCGTTGAGGGAAATGCCACTTCAATGCGTTGAGGCAAATGCCACTCCAATGCGTTGGGGGAAATACCACTTCAATGGGTTGAGGGAAATACCACTTCAATGCGTTGAGCATAATCATTATAGGAAGGTGAAATTTATACTATCCATAAATTAATGAGGGAAACAAGAGAAAATTAATGTAGTTTTAGATGGGATAAAAGGGGAGGGAAAGAGATGAGAGAGAGAGAGAGAGAGAGAGAGAGAGAGAGAGAGAGAGAGAGAGAGAGAGAGAGAGAGAGAGAGA